>JAKUBK010000067.1:0-35121 GCA_030566875.1 Waltiozyma chaumierensis | reverse complement strand
GGCAGAGATCTTGGTACAGATAATACTAGATACTGTTGGTCTCCCTATGTGGATAATAGGAAGCTTATCGCTAATAAAGTGCAAGATGATTATGAAGCAATGGACAAGTTAAGGGAGCTTCTTGGTATGAAATATCAACCATTAAGAGCCTCGAATGCACATATGGAGTTCACGATCCTTGGTGATCATTGGTTGGAATCGATACGACATGATGAGAGTTTGCTTAAGTTGGTTGATGGATATGAGAAGTTGGGGGAGACGGAATTGTTGTATTGTTTGAAGTTGGCTAAGCAACAGCAAGAAATCAAGGATACCACCAAAGACTTTTGGTCACTTGCAGAGTTCATGAAAACCACTAACGCCTTGAGTCAAGAGATTTAACCTTTTTAGTGTGGTTAAGTTTCTTAATAATTGTTAATATACTGTATATTTATAATATATATATATGTGTATATCTTTCGAATGTAACATGTTAATTGTGCAAATTTCCAACAGGAAAAGAACTTAGATATTTTAAGTAAGGAGGTACTGAGTCCTGAGTCTTGACTCAGAAGACTTCTTTCTTACTCTGGAATTGACTCCGGATGGCTAATGTGTGCCGAACTAGGCCGCGGCCCCCACCAACAAAAATCGCGACAAATAAGCTATATACATAAATTATAGGGAAGGCTGATAAAAGATTTCAAGCAAAGTACGTACTAGAAAAGTAGTACCAAACTTGATTACTTTTGAAAGATCCTCCACCCTTATCGACTTCATAGTCTTTTTTTTGGGGTTCTTGAACATATATTCATAGTCATTTTCTCTTTTCTGTTTCTCACTTCCTCATATATTGCTCATAATATCAAAGATACAAGAACAATTAGATCATCAGCATTTTCTATCACACATCCACATTTGATTATAATTTACTCCCATTTGCAACCACACGATGCTTTCACAAAGACTTCTTATAAAGAGCACATTATCCTTGTCCAATCCAGTTTTCAGAACCAGTGTCAGATCCCTTGCCTCGATTACGAACGAACCTCAACAGACTGATGCCACTACTGAAGTTGCTGCACCAAAGAAAAGAAAGCGTACCTTCTTCAAGGACTCTCTAAACCAAGGTCCATCTTTTGACGATTTCTTAAGTGGTAAGGCAGCTGAAAAGTCTGTTGATCCATTAGAGGCCGCCAGACAAGATCCAAATGCCCGTCTTCCATCCTGGTTAAAGGTTCCTATCCCAAAGGGGTCATCTTTCCATAAATTAAAGAAGGATGTTAAGGAATTGAAGTTAGCTACTGTTTGTGAAGAAGCCAAATGCCCAAATATCGGTGAATGTTGGGGTGGTAAGAAATCGGAAGCTACTGCTACTATCATGCTTCTAGGTGATACTTGTACTAGAGGTTGTAGATTCTGCTCCGTCAAAACAAACAGAAACCCAGCTAAACCAGATCCACATGAACCGGAAAACACCGCTGAGGCTATTTCTAGATGGGGTCTAGGTTATGTTGTTTTGACCACTGTTGATAGAGATGATTTACCAGATGGTGGTTCTCATCATTTATCTGAAACTGTCGTGAAGATCAAACAAAAAGCTCCACAAATTCTTGTCGAGGTTTTGTCTGGTGATTTCAGAGGGGATTTAGAAATGGTCAAAGTCCTAGCCCAATCTGGGTTGGATGTTTATGCCCATAACGTTGAAACCGTTGAAGAGTTAACACCACACGTTAGAGATAGAAGAGCCACTTTCAGACAATCCTTGGCTGTCTTAAGAACCGCTAAGGAAACGAACCCAAAATTGATCACTAAGACCTCTATGATGTTAGGTTTAGGTGAGACAGAAGAACAAATCATTGCTGCTATGCAAGAACTTCGTGCTGTCAACTGTGATGTTGTTACTTTTGGTCAATACATGAGACCAACCAAGCGTCACATGAAGGTCGTTGAATATATCAAGCCAGAGAAGTTCGAATACTGGAAAGAGAAGGCTTTAGAAATGGGATTCTTGTACTGTGCTTCTGGTCCTTTGGTTAGATCTTCTTACAAAGCTGGTGAATCCTTTATTGAAAACGTCTTAAGAAAGAGAAGTAAGCTTGACAGTGTTCCAGAAGTCGAAGTTAGAACAGATGCCAACCTACTAAAACAATAATTAAAATCTATTTAAATAAACAATCAATCCTAATATCTTTTATGTAAAAACTCCATAATCAGCCTATCAGGTTTGGTTCTATTCTGCTTACAGGCTTTATTAAAACCTTCTACTTTTGCTTACTCATTTCTTACTAAGCTTTTTCGGATTCTTGCGCGGCTAATTTAAAATTCCAGGAGTTTTTTCAAAGCATCAGATGAAGCTAACAATCCCAAAGAAAATATTATATCGAACTTTGATATTTGTTTTTTTTTGCCTCTAGTCATATAAACCATCATGTTACGCTACAGTCATAGAATCACGCCTTTGTTGAAGACTATACGAAGTTTTTCCATCACATTGAGATCAAACCACACTAAACCAACATGGGATCATGATCCACAAGAACCACTGACAATAGAGAAGTCTTTAACCGCTGAGGTCTCATCTCTTCCTTTCAACTACTTAAGAGGTGGTGAAGCGTTTGGCCAAATTGTTAAGGACCACCATCATGATTTGAATTCATTAAATGAATCAAAGATCAAAGTCATTGACAGAGAAGATATCTTAGCCCAACACAACATTGAAGATGTTACTATCAACACCAAACTACTCTCATCTCAAGATGAAAGACTACATCCATCGACTTTAGAATCTCGTACTTATCGTCCCCAAATCCATATCCCAGAGTATCTCAGCAAGGCCATCTACAATCATATGATTGGTCTTCATCTTCCCAAGACTTTAAGATACCAGATCGCAGAAACTTACGTGACATTGAATGATGAAAAGATTTATAAGCCAGCGGTTAAAAAACATGAAGTTGATAGTCAGATTGGTGCCTACTTCACTCAGAACTATGCCTCTACTTATCAATGCATTCAAGAGCTTATGAAGAGAAGACCTGATTTCATGCCTGATTCAGTCTTGGATGTGGGTTATGGTCCAAGTACAGGTATGCTTGCTTTGAATGAAATCATGGGTGATGATTTTGCGCCAAGTGTCAAGGACTCTGTGATTATTGGACATGAAAGAATGTCAGAGAGGGCCAAGATATTATTATCTAGACAGGTTTCTGAATATGTGGGTGATATCAACGATATTACCGTGAAAGAAACAGAAGAAATTAAAGACGAACAACAACTTCAATTTGAAGAGAATGAAAAAGATTTTATTGGTGAAGTGAAAACCAATAAAATTAAGATCAAGACTAAACTTTATGAAAAACTTTCAGGTTTAAGGGCTACAAGAAAGTACGATTTGATCATCGCTCAACACCAACTGTTAACTGATCCTAAGCAATTCCCATTACAAATCGATGATAACTTAGACCAATTATTGAAAAGATTAAATCCACGCGGTATCTTGATCTTAGTTGAAAGAGGTACACCTTTAGGGTTTGAATCGATTGCTAGGGCCAGACAAATCATGCTAAGACCTGAAAACTTTACAGAAGAACATGGTGTCATCCCAAGACCTTACATGAAGGGTTCTATTCATGAAATGGATGATGCTGAATTACTTTCAGGTTGTGAAATAATTGAGGATTCCTTCAAGAATGATTTCCATCTTTCTGTTGTTGCACCATGTACTCACCACCGCGCTTGTCCTTTACAGACATTGAAACCTGAATATTACGATTACCCAGCTGGTAAGAAGAAGCTTAACTGGTGTTCTTTTGAGAAATCAGTTGAAAGACCAAGATTCCTAATAGAGTTAAAGCGTGGTAGAGTGTTAAGTTCAAGATGGGAATTAGAAGATGTTGTTTCGCCTGAAAAGAGACATAGGAAGGGTGGTGATAGTGGTAGAATCGGCGCTAATAATTATGAGTTAACCAATTTCTCGTACTTGGTTATGGAAAGATCAGCCAATGATAAGAAAACTATCAAGAAAATCATTCAACAAAGACAGCCTGAATCAACAGAAATCACACAAAATGAAGATAAAGTCAGAACTGGTCGTATAATCAAACAGCCATTGAAGAGAAAGGGCCATGTCACAATGGCACTCTGTTCTGATTCAGGAGAATTAGAAAAATGGACTTTAACCAAATCACACAGTGCCCAATCTTATCATGATGCACGTAAGTCTATTTGTGGTGATGCTTGGTCCTTACCAGCTAAGACAATTACATCGTTTCCTTCAAACAATGATCCGAAGTTAATAACCAAATTGCAAAACTATGAAGATGAACAAAAGTTAAAGGCCAAGATGTTGAGAAAATTGAAGGATAGAAAGGATAAGAAATCTATCAAGTTAAGAAATTATGAAGTGTTGAATAAGGGTAATGAAGAATACGAAGATACCCCTGAAGAAATGATCGGCTTATACACAGATAACTTCAACATATCCAAAAGACAAAGACAGAAGGACAAGAAGGGCGGAATAGAAGATGAATTCATGGAAAATTAATTATATAGGGTAAATTTGAAGGAAAATAATTGTATATAATCACAGGTTTAATATCGATATATTTATAAATACAATATATAAACCATAATACCCAGGTAAAATCATGAAACGACTGGTTCTAATAACAAGCGCGATAAATATCTTATTGATAGTTCATGTTGTATTGGTTCTGTTGTTGAAATTGTGGATGTTGTTGCTGCTGTTGCTGTTGCTGTTGTTGCTGCTGTGGAAAGTCCTGTGAAAGTTGTTGCTGCATCATTGGGTTGACACCAGACATTTGATTTGGTTGGGATTGTTGCTGTAAGTTAACAGGTGGTTGGCCTTCATAATCGCCCAAATTCAACAATAATTGGGAGAGACAGTTCTTACTAGCCACATCATCTTTCAAAATGGTTGCAAAAGTGCCATCTTTCAATTGCTCTGGAAGACATGTTCTTAAAGCCTTTCTGGCATCGACATTATCACTTAATCTGAGATAACATCTAACGACGTGTTTCAGTAGTCTTGAAGTCTGTTGGTTGGCTAATTGATCCACCATATTCTGTAAGACTTGAGAAACGGCAGTAAATCTTTCGAATGTTTGACAGACATAAGTTAAACCAGCATCATCCACTAAGATCTTCTGGACGATGAAAATAGCCACAGTCTTACTTAATTCAGTGGACGATTCCATGATACGCAAACACAACGGAATGATTTCAGTTGTTAACAAGAAGGAGATCACTTCAGGAGTATCATTCTTCACTAAGGCACCAATGACACCCAAACTTGTTAGTCTCAAGTACTCAAAAGGACGCTGTTTGGAGGAAGTGTTCAAGAAAGGGTAAAGGAAGAGGGGAATATGGGCGCTTAAGAACAGGTTTCTAGTCTCAGGATGAGCAGCGACACATTGCAACAAAGCCAAAGCATTGCACACTCTATTGGAAGCAGCAGAAGTTAAAGTTGGGTTTGGGGACAAGGCAGGATAAACAGAGATGATCTCCTCTAACAAAGACGTCATGACACCAAAAGAATGCCATAAAACCAATGGTAAGTCTTCATACTGTTCACGCTTCTTACCTAGTTCCAATAATGCTTGTTCACGATTCGGACCATACGAAAGTTCAATTATCCATTGGTAGACCTTTTCATCGTCAAGAGCCCTTGGTCCTGTTGGTGCTTGCTGGTTGGTGGATTCAGAAGTGGTTGCTTGAGTACTGGCTGATCCTGGTGGTGGAGGCATCATGTTTGGAGCATTTTGTGGGATGTTTGCGTTGAAGCCTGGGAATTGAGCAAGTGGTAAGCCACTACCTTGTGTAGACCCAGGTGGACCTCTACTGGAGTCCGGTCTAGGATTGTTGTCCTGTGGGAATTGGGGACGTTGTTGAGTTTGATACATTTGTTATGTGTGGATTTGTGATTGATATGGTTGGATTAATGAATGGTGTGGCAGTGTGTGTGTGTGTCTGTCTTGTAATAAAATGAAGGATTGTTGAAGTAGTAATTATTTATGAGAATCTACTGATTAACTGGTGGTTTAATAAGGGAGAAAAGGCGATTAATTAGTTCAAATTATTAATAGCTAGAATCAATGCCATTGGATAGATCCCCTATCCCGCCACTACAGTTTTCCCATATTTTTCCAGCACCTTTTTCGCGGCCCCATCAGAAAAACTTATCTAAGTATTTCCTAATTAGGGTGGTTAATTGACCTTCTTCCATTTCAGGAAATTATTTTGAAATACCATTTCAAGTTATTGTAATATCAATTAATTAAATCATATTAATACAAACCATAAACACCGATAAACATACAAAGAGCAAAAGCTAAACACACACACACACACACACTGACAAGCAGCCCTACTTAAACTTCCTTCTGATTAGCAATGAACAAATCCTTCTTCAATTTCAAAACACTCTCCTTCAATTCATCACGTTCTTGTTTAATAATGTACAATTCAGCTTGAAGATCTCTAATTTTGAAGTTGAAATGAGAGTTCTCAAAGTCATCATCATCATCATCATCGCCCTCCTCTTCTTCAATACCACCATCATGATGTAAACCGGATGTTCCGTGCGAATTTCTTTTCTTGAAGTCGTTAATAATTGGCGTGACGTTTCTTGAGGATGGTTTCTTCAATTTGATTTCTTCCAATTCATTCAATAACGTCTTATTCAAATCTCTCTGTTTGGACAACTCAGATTCAGATAACTGCAAGGCCTTGGCACTTGTCTTCACAGAATGTAAAGAGTCTTTGTATCTTGAATCCAATTCTGCCAATTTAGAACGGATCGACACCAATTCATCTTCCTTTGTCTTGAGAATTCCCACCTGGTCAGATAAAGACTTGTTTGTGGATTCATGAGAGCCTATCTCTGCCTGCAAGTGTTCGATTTCAGAAGATAAGGAATGTGTCTTAGCTTCGAAGGCTTCGTTGTCAGCAATCAAAGCTTCGATTTCAGAACGTAGAGATTGAACAACTTCAGAATTGTTGCCACCGGAAATGCTTGAAGTTGGTGCGATTTCCTTAACTTCAACGGCCCCTGTTTCTTGATTCTTGCAGACGTATTTCTCCAAGAGGGAATCCAGGCCTGTATTAAGTTGTTTGATGTAATCTTGGGATTCAAGGAATTTATCATTGTGTGAAGTTGTCAACTCGAGATTCTTATTCTGCAAATCATCGAACTTGACTTGTAATTCTTGGAACTTGACTTTCCAATTCTCTTGTTCTTCGATTTGTTTCTGTTGAAGAGTCATTTTGTCACTTTGTTCCTTGATAAGTTCGTTCAATTTGGATAACTCAATGAGGTTTTCTGAAAAGATTGGCTTCATTTCTTGATATTGGGCTTGCAAATCGGCATGTGAATGCGAAAGGATGGAATATTCAGAGTTCAAACGATGGTTACGTCTGATTATCTCGTTATCGTTGGCAGGGTCGACTGTGACCGACTTGGATTTCAAACTTTGGTTCTCCTCTTCCAACTCGATGATCTTATCACTGGCTTCTTTGATCTTTTGAGTCGTGGATGACTTCAATTCATCTAGTTCAGCCGAGAGAATCTTGATGAGATCCTTAAATTGTTTCTTCTCTTCAGTGTCCATCATGGCTGGTGCGACACTTGAGCTTTTCGAATCGATTTGTAGAGAGTTTCCCTCTTGGATTGGGGATTTATCTGAAGAGTCAACTGATTTGGAACCCAAAACACCAGCAGAGGTCACAACACCAGCAGCCGTAGTGGCAGCAGCAGCAGTACCACCACCAATGAGAGCTGCGATTCCAGAAACTCCAGACACAATCCCTGTGCCTACAACATCAGTAGCAAAACGACCAGAACTTGGCTTTTCTGGAGAAACAATACCTTTGTTCTCCTCCTCTTTTGGGGGACTATTAGTCACTACGATCTTTGGTTGTTCAGGCACAGAAATTTCATGAGTGGTGGTGTTGTCAGTTAGAGTGTGATCCTTCAATTGTTCATCAATGCCATGTACGATATCTGTGACGTTTGTGTTTTCTGGAGAGTCGACAACAGCTGAGACAGACCCATCGGTTTGACCTGGAAGTTTGACCATGATAGGGGAAGGAAGTTCCAGGGGCAATTCTTCTTCGGCCGGGTGAGGCATAGTATTGTTTCTATTCTTCAATGGAGATTCTTGGGAAAAGGCATCTTCAACGTCGACTTCTAAATCTGGAGACCCTCCATCCACAACGTCGGCAGCAAAATGAGATGCCTTTCTGGAAGTTTCTTGATGTTCTCTCTTGAAAATATCTTCGGCAGATAGCCCTCTTTGATGTCCTCTGAAATCAGGAACAGGTGCTTGGATTTGTGGCAAAGCCGATGTTCTGTTCAGAGACACCGGAGATTGCAATAAATGTGGCTGTTCAGCTTTGTCATTTGGAGTCAATGGTTCTTGAGCACGGAGTGGTTGTAAACCTGGAACCAGCTTATTCAAATTAGACAAATCCAAAATGTTTAGGATAGTACCAACGCCTTGGTCGTCCATGGTTGGTTCAACGAGTTCGCCAGCCTTAGCATAGTCAGGCAATTGTCCACCAAGCAGAACCAATCTATCGCCCTTAAGAATGGAAATAGTATGTCCGAATTTACCAGGGAAGTTGGTGAACGATGAAGGGAGTTTAAACCACGACTTGTTGCTGAAATTGTAGAAGAACAAGTCGCGAGAAGCTTCGCCATCGGCCTTCTTACCGCCATGAATGATCAAAAGACCCTTAT
This sequence comes from Waltiozyma chaumierensis, assembly GCA_030566875.1. Classification (NCBI taxonomy): domain Eukaryota; kingdom Fungi; phylum Ascomycota; class Saccharomycetes; order Phaffomycetales; family Wickerhamomycetaceae; genus Waltiozyma; species Waltiozyma chaumierensis. Next base: position 26,381 of record JAKUBK010000067.1, on the reverse strand, counting down.
GGACAACGGAGGCATGCTCTTCAAGAGGAGGAGGCGCAGTGCCGTAAGCATTGACAAGACTCCAGCTGTTGGAAACAGGGTCAAAGCACCACAAATCATTAGTCAAGGACTTTCCGTTGAACCCGCCAAAGACCCATAGCTTGTTCTCGTAGACATCCATGGTGTGGTTGGTCAATCCGGACGGCTTGACAGTGCCTGTAGGAGTGACCCATTCCCATTGGACATCCGGACGTCTGAAAGAACTCAAGTTGAAAACAACCAAATCGTCAAAAATATTGTCGTCCAATTGGCCACCGAACAAGTACACTTTCGAGTCATAATTAGTGATAGCAATGACGCCAATCTTATGGCCATATCTTCCGCTTGGCTTCTTCCCGATAGGTCTAGGAACAGACCAAGTGTGGGAGTTCATGTTGAACAAATACAAATCGTTGTCAATCTCACCGTCCTGGTTGCTGACAGTATCACCGCCAAAGATCACATAGGCATTTCCACAAGTGGTAGAAGCATGTCCAACTCTTGGAGCTGGAGAATTCTCTGTGATTTCCACTTGCAATGTTTGGAAATGGCTCCCCTCGTCTTGTCTGACTAACCACGTGTCACCATAAACAGACGTATTGTGCAACCCTCCCATGACGAAGATCTCACCTTTCTCGGTGGAAATGGTGGATGCAGTGTGCCTGTAACGCGGGAATGGACTGATTAGAAGCTTGGCTTTAGACCAAGGCTGGACCAATAACTGCTGAGGGAATTGAGGGTTCTGTTGACTTGACTTTCTTGGGGTCGCGTAAGCTCCCACTGCTCCTTGCTGTAGCGGACGTTTGGGGGATCTTAGATTGTTGTTATGATCATACTGAATCCCATTGTTGGAACTGTTTGGCCCGACTGTCAATGTATTTGAATCCTTTCTTTGTTGGGAATTGGCCGAATGGATTGACGAATGAGGCGAGTTCTGTAAGGTTGCGTTGGCAGTGTTTGTATTGGCCGTTTTAGCTGCTGGATTCGTTGACACTGGTGAGGAGAATGACGTGTCACGAGATGGGGTGTTGCTAGGTGGTGTTGTCTCCACGGTCTTCTTCTTACCAAAAATAAAGTGTGACACCATTGTAAGTAGTAGTGGGAAGAGCTAAAATATCACACCAATTGGAACGGGGTACGTGAAAGTTGGAAAAAAAATAACAATATGTTGGTTGACTCTAGGGAGAAGTTCTGTGAACTTCAATTACCAAAGATAATACTACTTTTTAAGGGGTGGTATTATAAACAAATCTTTGGAAACTTGCAACAATTAAAAAGTTACAGACAGGGCTATTTTTATTCTTTTGACAGCTGGCGCGATAAAAAAAAAAAAAAAAAAAAAAAAAAAAAAAAAAAAGGGAATTTTTTTTTTTTTTGAAAACGGGAGGAAAAAAAAAAAAAAAAAAAAAAAAAAAAAAAAAAACAACCAGGGGACATACACCTTTCTATTTCGGTGAATTAACACAAATATATCTAAAATGGTACTTACAGTTCAAGGATTTCTAGTATCGTCTGGTGTGTGGATGTCTGCCCAAACTGCACGTTGCCTAATGACAAACTGGCGCTAACTTGGAGATAATTAAACTTCAACAAATATCTTAAAAAGGGCTCTAAAGCAACGACTAAGGTCATATATTATGTCTCTAATTTTCAAAAGAACCATCAAAAGAATGACAGACCTCAGCTTAACGTACACCGTGGAAAGACAAGCGGAGTTGATTTCCAATTACAATGCCATTCTTTCTCAAATGGAATCCACGATTCAAGCCAATAACATCACCCGTCCTGTTCAACTATTGCCAGTTTCCAAGTTGAAACCAGCCAGTGATATCCAAGCACTATACGACCATGGCCTTCGTGAGTTTGGGGAGAATTACACTCAAGAACTAATCGCCAAGGCCAGTGTCCTTCCTAAGGATATCATCTGGCATTTCATCGGAGGGTTACAATCTTCCAAACCTAAAGATTTAAACTCTGGCAATATCAACAACTTGATCGTGGAGACGATTGATTCGTTAAAGAAGGCCAAGAAGCTGGACGACTTTAGAAACCACTCGCAGGATACTAAGACTGGTGTTTTCGTCCAGATCAACACCTCTGATGAAGATCAGAAATATGGGTTATCCTTACAGGATTCGGAAGAGATTGAAACTATTATCAGTTTCATTTTAAAAGAATCGAAGAATTTACAATTACACGGGTTAATGACAATTGGCTCCTTTGCCAATTCCCATTCTGAAGGTGAAGAAAACAAGGATTTCACCAAATTGGTGGCTTTGAAAAATCAATTAGATGCCAAGTTTGAAATTGATTTGAAATTATCAATGGGGATGAGTTCTGATTTCAAACAGGCTTTAAAGCAAGGGTCCAGTGAGATTAGAGTCGGAACTGATATCTTTGGTTCAAGACCTGCCAGGGTTTGATTTTTTTTTTTTTTTTTTTTTAAACAAATCGGTTCATTCAATGTTATACAGTTATAATATATAACACCCACATCTTATTCCTTAATAGACGACGTAGACTTGCCATTCTTCTTGTTACTGGTACTGCCATGACGGCTCACAGGATTATGTGCAACCTTCTTAATGATACCAAACACCGATTTCTTCTTATTCTTGGAAGGTGTGGTATCAATGTCAGAGCTTGTGAATTCACCAGGTTTGAATTCCAAAGTTTTCAAATCGGAAACTGGTTGGACTCTTTGGAATTCTGGGGATCTTGAATTCAAGGAATCAGAGTCGTTATCAGCCATAGAAGTGGCATCTGTAGTTGCAGCATCAACTTGCTTCCGTCCATCAATATGAAGCATCTTATCAGTAGAACCAACACTTAGGTTACTTTGGTTGTCGATAGCATCGGCAGTGGTAACAGCAATTGGTTCAGGAGTGATAATAATAGCAGCAGCAGCAGCTTCAGCTTCTGCTAGTTTCTTACGACTTGCAGAATCCAATGGGAAGTTAGGTGGAAGTGTGGCACCGTTTAATGAAACATGTGATGAGCTTGAGGAGTTGTCGGTGATTTTGGTAATTGCGGATTTAATGACGGTTGGTTCCTTAACAGTGGCGATTCCTGTTTCAACAGGAATATTCTCAGACATCTTTGATGGTTCAGCTTTTGGAGGTGCTGGTGGTGGTGGTGGTGCTTTGCGGTTGGTGATGGTACGATTTGCAGTTTCCTGGTTGAATCTGGAAACACCAGACGTACTTGTTTTGTTGTCTGATATCTGATTCTTTTCCGTTAACACTTCTTGCTTTATAATTTGCTGTGGTGAAATGCTCTTCTTGACGTCTTTGGCCGCTTGTAACAACCCTGGTAAAGAGGTGGCTTGTGTCAATTCCTTTTCAATGCTACATTTCCCCCATTCAGCGGACAAAGAATTGGACGAGAAATCATCCTTTGGCTCTTCAATGGTCATTTTGTCCAATCTCTGCTTTCTAAGAGCAACTGTTTTCTTCTTGTTAGCATGGTCCGCCCTTTTGTTCATCTTCACAGCCAAGGATTCCACAATCTGGTTGGCCCAGACATACAAGATATTCTCACTGGCAAACACGACAAAGAACAGCTTATACCCAGAAACATACATCAACGACGATCTGAGGAAATCGTACTTCTCGCTGACAACAAACTTGTCAAAGTCACGATACATAAAAGTGATCAAAGGCATAGTCATGGACCCCAGCCACACGAGGAATCTGAAGTTGCCTGTCCATGGCTTGTTCTTATTGGCTCTTTCTGGAACAGGTCTGGAAGATTGACGCAGCAACTTGTACAAATCCCCTCTGAGTTCAATCCACAGGAAACCCAAAGAGATCAAAGGAGCCAAGGGCCAGATAGAAGAGAAGAGGATGATGTACCCGAAATGAACAGACAATTCACGGTACTCCGCATCGGTGTCAAAACAAGGCCTTGATAATTGGCTTCTGACAGATTGCAACAATTGAGCCTCAGCTGGAGAATCCAAAACATCAACATCCTTCTCAGCCACAACTTTAGTCTTGATGAAGCTGACCACTTCTGGAACAATGTTCTCAGTCAACAGCCCCACAACTTGATTGGTCACAATGAAGTAGTTGTATTGGGCTAAGAGTCTGCCGTTGTTGATCTTGAAGAATTCGCTGTTGATTGGAACACCCCACTTGTTGGTGCTTTGGCGAATCAAAGGCAGCACAGAATTAACCGTGTAGCCCATTGGAATGTAGCATAAGATGGTGATGAACAACGCGGAGTATTGGGCCAAGAAGATGTACACGTACATTTTCTCCAGGAACGATTTCTGGTATGTTTCTTGGAACTCATGGTTTTCCAGCTGCATGTACCTTTCGACAATCTTCTGGTAAACCTGCGTGAAGATAGGGATCCCGACAACCAACAGCACAGTAGGAACCAACCCCAAGACAACCTGGCCTGGACCTTTGTAGATCTCGTTAACGAAGATTTCAAGCAAGAAACAGGCAAATTGATAAACGAATAGGGCACCAATAGCCAAGAGAGCCACAGGAACAAACCCAACTTGGGCGATTGTACGCTTATAATCTGGATAGTAACCCTTGAATTCGTTGGTCACAGGATCGATCTCATTCGAATCTCCTTTGAAATCCGATCTTTTCAACTGTCCCAAGACGTTTTGACCCTTAGAGGCGCCCCATTTCAACGAGATTTTAAACTGTTTATGGTTCCAAGAATTGACAAACAACACCCCCCATAAGATGGTGCAAACAGTGTAAATGACCGAATAACGACCAAGGAAAACATGACAGGCCAAGCCAACGACAGACAAGAGGGATAACCAATGAATGTAATGGTTCAAGAAATGGAAATATAACCCGACTTTCTCACCAGCGATTTGTTTGATCTCATCAACGTCACTATCCTTGACAAACATCTTCTTCAAGAATCTGTTGATTAACGAAGAATTGGCCTTGGAATCAAGGTAAAGGGGAACAATCCTTTGAATGAAGGACCATTTGCCAACCCGGGGAGTTAATCCTAATCCACCATCGTTCAAAGGCAGAGTTAATATCTGATAAATAACACTTGATCTTTGTAATTCGGTGATGGCAAGGTCATTGATATCTTGTTGAACATCCAACTTGTCGTCATCAAAGTATAAGAATTCCTTGATTTTGATCTTTTGAATCCATTTGAAAAGAACACTATCCCTAATTCTCACAAAGACAATCAACGAATCAGAAGTCACACCTGGTCTGATCTGTGTATCAAAGGTCTTATTTTCTGTAAGAGTTGAAAGCAGTTTGGAAAGATTGGCTGATGATTCTTCAGTTGGTTCAATTGAGGATGTGTCAGCTTTCTTCTTCAAAGGATAACTGATTGATATAGCATAGTCTGCAGTGGTTAATAGCTGAGCCTCTGGTACTGGAGATGAGACAGGCATTGTGGGTAGAATCAGAAGAAGTGCAGCTTTCTGGTTTTCCTCTTAAACTCAACTTTGACAATATGTATATATGTGTGTGTGTGTCTAAGGATTTGACCAAATGGCCCGTTAACTAATTTGTTTCATGAAATTTGTTTAGGTTGTTGCAGCACTGATTCGACTTTGTTTGTTAATTTAATTTTCAAAATTCCGGTTGGACCAGCAACCGACTCCCGACAGTACTGAACAGGCGCCCTGATATGTCCGGGTCGGTCCAATTGGTTAGCTAGCCGCAGGGTTTGTCGGCTTTCAGGGTGGAACTGGCAAAGTCAGCTAATTAATATTAGTTTAAAATGATCAATTTGAATTTATCCTACTAAATTATACATAGAATAAAAGTTGCAACTATTTACACACCTCCAACTTCAAAGAGCCGTTTCTATCATAGTAGTTTCTAGTTCTAACATAGGAGTCCAACTTGATAAAGTTTCCAGCCAATTCTCTGCCAATGGACATTTTTTCAGCCTTGAACTTATCACTATCCTCATCGGTTTCGGATTCGATCCAGCTAACTGTAGCCCTGACGAATCTATCAATGATCTCTTGACGTTCGGCAATGATCTTATCCCTGGTCTCAATGTCCTTCATTAATTTATCATCTTCGGCGTTTGGTTCTGTGAATGTTTCATCGAACTTGTCATCACCGCCCAACTTTTCTGGAATGTTATTCTTTTCAATGAATTGTTCTAGATCCTTACAAGATTTGGTGAAGGTGATCTTGGAAGCAACAACCGGGTCCAACCAGTTCTTGACAATGTTCCAGATAGGTGGGAAGATCCATGGGGCTTTGTGGATGAACAACTTCCCCAAGGATTCAGGGTAATGCGCTTCAAAGACTCCAATCAAGAATTTCAAAGAGTTGTAATCCATATTACCCATAGTAAAATCAGACAAATCAAAAATAATGGCAGCAGAATCGGTGTATGGTTCCTTCAAAGACATTCTAACCATTTCAATAACCAGAATGACGTAATCCTCCAACTCTTCTTGGGTTTGTTCCTTAGCGAAATGTAATCTTGGTCTGATAATGACAATAGGTCTTCCAAGCTTATCAACACCTCTCATGTAAGCCTTCTGTTTACGTAACTGAAGAGCCATACCTTCCTTCTTCTCTTCGATCGGGATTCTATCACCGTCACGGAGAATCTTCTCGGTGTTGGTCTCTTTGATACGCCAGTGGAGAGATTTGGCAATCATGGCCAAGGACTTATCAACGTCCCATTTACGGGCTCTGACAAATCTCAACACCAAGTTATCCGGTGAGTCTGTTCTCAAGAAGTTCCAGAACTGTTCCGAGATCTCTTCCGGTTGTAAGTCCTTCAGTGACTCGTGGATGTCTTTATGTCTGTATGAAGACTCGATGGACTCATGGGATCGAGTGGTGGTCAAGTTCAAGTTTTCAACACCGGTGGAAACATCGTTGTCATGATCCTCTGTCTTTGAGGAACCTCTGAATCTACCAAAGAGCTTGGACTTCTTCTTTGGCTTCTCGGTGTTATCCTTACCAGTAGAGGATGCCTTGGTGTTGGTTCTATGGATATTAGTCCTTTCTGGAATTTGAACTGGAGTTCCCCAAAATTTGAATAAATACCCCCAAACTAATTTGAGTTTTCTTTCTTCCTCTCTTGTAAGAGTTTCGAATCTCCCACTTGGAATAGTTTGAGCCATTTTGTGTGTTTGTTCGAGTGATTAGACCGAGATATATATATATATTTGATAATAATATTAATAATATTAATAATATTAATAATAAAAAGAAAGAAAAAATCAGAAAACACACACACACACACACACACTTTTGGTTCAAGTTTGGGATTAAGATGGATTTCGGTTGTTATTATGTATATTAATATTTCAAAGAGAGAGAGAAAGCCCCAACAACAACCGTTTAACTTCAATTCCGCGAATTGATCAACGATTTGGCGGCACATCGTTTGGGTGGAAAATCAGTACAGCCACTGCAGCACGTGACATGTTCCTAAATATAATTAACACATAATAATAAATTCTCTACAGCATAATATTGAGCTCCTTTCTCAACTCATCCACATCTCTATCCATCAGTTTCTCCCAGTGGACAGTATAGAGCGGTGTAGCATTCAACCCGGCAATCAAACTATCAAGCATATGAACCTTTGCCTTCCTCTTAGAACTTAGTTTGAAGTAAGCAAAACAAGCAAGCCCAGTCATTGGTAGACCAGTGTTCCCGAATTCGAAAGCCTTGACTGGCAATTCCCCAGCCAAGTCAATCTTCTTGTCTGTTAAAATATGTGCGATGTCGTGGATTTGTCTATAACGAAGAAACACATATGCCAACTCTTCATCTTGAATAAACCTCACTGGAGCCCTCGCATCGCCATCTTGTGTGAACTTCGCGTAATGATACCCCAGAGTATTCTCAGGTAAACTAGCAAGGTATTCTGGATCTAGAGTGGTGGTATTCATCAGTGGTCTCTCGCGTAATATCTGACGACCAGATTCAGAGAGAAGCATATTATCTCTGATGTTTCTTAGAATTGGTTCAAATGCTGAGACCTCACCAAAAGTATTCACATTGGCACCCACTTCTGGATGTAGTAAGGCATTGATACCAGAGAATGTAAAAAGAATGGCTTGTTCCGCTTTGGTAAGTTTGATACGACCATCTGGGAAATATTTTGATTCTGCATCAACAATTGGAGAGGGAGAAGAAGAAGAAGAAGGAGTCTTTGTATCAAGGTCCTCAAATTCGTCCACTTTTCTCGTGTCTTTGAAGAATGAAGTCTGAGTGAATGTGGCTAATGAAGCCAATGTTGATAAAATGAAATGTCTTCTTTGACTAGCAAATGCTTTCAAGGAGTATTGGTTTGTTTTGGAAAGTGTTGATCTAAGCATGTTGAAGGCCGTGCACAATAGTGTATTCTTCAGTAAAGTAAATACTTGGAACTATTGTAAAAGAAAATAATACAAAGACCTCTATGTTTTCAAGAGTCGAAGTAAAGCTGGTTGTGGAGGTCTATGATCTGATGGTTTATACAGAATAGTACATTGGGATTTTTGTACGAGATGTGGCCTGAGACTTTTCCCGAAAACATGCACAAGTAGTCTCCCCCAGTTTCAAATCACGTGCAGAAAGGGCTTATTAACAATTGATGTTCCACGCTAAATATTACATTCTCCACATCATTTGAGCCAATACATCTGACATCTGAGTCCTGATTAGTGATTCATATGATGAGTAAAACATGCCATAATTCTTCAGAGCTTTTATGAACGTAGCAAAATCAATCCAGGACTCAGAGGCGGTGGGCATGACTCAGCTATCGCTTTTGTGGTAAAAATTTGAGATCGCTTGTTTAAGACTAAGTTTTTTACACCAACCAAATTTCAGATCAATAATGAACTTAGAATGCTAAATAATAATTCACAGAAGTAGTCGCAAACGAGTCTCCCCTGATTGTATGGGAATTCATGCATAGCCAAACTCTAGCATCTCTTTGATAATAAATGAACACTATGCTGTCTTAAGTTAGATTTCAACTATCTTCATCCAACGAATCCATTCTTATCTAACCATCAACACGTTCTCTTAAGGCTACCCAATATCATTTACTTCTCAAATTTTCAAGTAATCCACACATTATCTTGCTATTAACAGATTCGTCTTAACCTTGGCTAACTGCATTACATTTATTACAATCTATTTTACACAAATCGACGTTATTACATTGCTATTACCATTTATAATGAACTATTACACAGAGTTGGTTCCACAAACAATCAAAGAGAATCAATCCTTCTTCTCCATGTTGATAACGCCACGTGTGCCACAAATGAACCAATACGGTAGAGATTTGGTGTTGACAGCTGGTGTTTCTGAATCATTTGATCCTGATTTCTTCGTCATGACAGAGATAAAGGATAGCTTAAACCTTCGTGAACCTGGGGAGTTCAAACCTAACTTCAACAAAATCCCAGTGACAACGTTTTCTTTGAAAAGGAATCCAGATGAACCGATGCTAGAAGAACATAGAGCTTTCTACACTTCGGATTTGATTGATAATACTAGTGGAAACCAACAAAATATCAATAACAAGTCTGAGTGGTTTAACCGCTACATCAAGGTTAGACAAGCAACTAAATTTGTCCCCAAATTCGAAATAAGAGAGTTAAGAAAGTCGTTTGGTCGCTCAGTGGTTTCTCCAGAAATATCGGTGAATCTGTTCCTGGATGGTGATAAGCGTTTCATGAGTGAACTTTTCTATTACGACTCCACAGATGATATGAAAGGCCTTTATGGACAGTTGAGAGACTTTGAAGGCTTGATGGCTGATACCGTCATCAATTCCATTTCTAACCAAACCATAGAGTTATCACAGTTCAAATATCCTGTTTGCATATTCTCTTCTGCTGCCAAAGAAAATGATATTTCCAAAAGACCTGTTTTGGATCCATTGACCAATGTCGGATCTAAGACTCATAAAAGGAGTGTTCAGACCCATAAATATGAAGCACCAACGAAGATGATGTATTTGAAAGTGGATATACCACTGAAATGTATTGGGCGGGTATCATTAAAGGCAAGGAAAGAACAAGAAAAGAAGGATAAATCAAATTTTCTTTGTTTGATGAACGAGTATGCTTGGTTGTTTGAACACCAGAAGTCTTTCGTCTCTGCTGAACAACAATACACTCTATTCCCACAGTCAATCAATAATATCACTGATAACCTCATGAAGAAGATGCGTCACATATATGAGTCATCTGGCAAGCAAAACAACGATGTCTTTGATTCTGTTTCTGTTCACATAAGAGGTCTTAGAGTTTCAACGAAAGACCGCGATCTTCATCCACGTAGAGCTGTGGAGATTATCAATAAGTATTTTATCCATACGAAAGTTGATTTAACAGATACCGAGGAACACGAAGTGTCTGGAGAGACAACACCTTCAACAACCGAATCTTCGATAGATGGAAATGAACCAACAGGAACGATTCCTCTGGATCAAACGTATCATGGGGTTCCTCTATTCCCAAGGCCAGAAAGAAATATAGATATGTTGCTCCAGCAAGCTATGATTGAAGTACAGCTTGATGATGCAATGTTTGATTTCCATTCAAGTACTGGGCCTCCAGCTTGCATTCCGCAATCTGATAAAGATGGCGATAGTTTCTTTTCCCAGAATTTACCGTAATATTAATTTCCCAAGAGATTTCCGAACTTTACAAACTTTCCAGCCATGATGAACTCATGATGAACTTACATATTCGTACTCTAATATTATATAATTATATATATGATTGCGGTTCCATTTAATATATACGGAAAATCCAAGAAAACTAGGAATATATCGATACAGTTTGACAATAATTGATTGTTTTATATGGAGTCTGGATTCTGCATCTTTTAATTCGTACTTTGGCTTTGACCAGGTAAGGGGGCCAGTACGTGGCAATCTGTGGACTCCCTAAGCTTGTATATAAATATAAAGAGGCTATGTTCTAAATGGATCGTGCTACGGTGTTTTAATCAAGTGTGAATTCGTTTAATAATCACTAAATATTATCACGATATGCAACACATCTATATCGAACAAGAAATTTAAACCTTTATATAGGAAATTTTCCCAAGCTCAATACTTCCAAAGTAGCTATTATAATACAGTTATTCTAAGTAAAAAAAAAGATGGGACAAGAGAAATATCAAAAACACTTCTAATGTAAGGTTAGTCCTTGATGCATACCATAACAACCAAATCCTCATATATGTACTCGAGACAAAATTTACAGTGTGGAATTCGCATGCACACAGTCAATTCCACCCGCATGAAGGAACATTTAAGAGCAAGCTTCTAGACTTTTGAGACCTGGACAGAGTTAAAGTTCCAAGCCTGTTGATATTCTTCTATCCGTAAATTCTACGAAGAGATGAAAATAAGTGCATGTACGCACCTATTAAAGCTAACCCTGATGTTTTAAAGATGGGTTTTGTGGGGTTCTGAGTTTGTAGATTTGGATCGGAGTATTGGACACTGGACAGGAGGGGGGGTCTTTCCTACTAGTGTAACTAGGCCTGATTGACTGGTTTTGGCTTAAAAATTCCGATGTTCTATTAACAATTTATCGTTGTTACTACTTCGCCCACTGCAGAATTCCTTTATTTCGCTTCATGTACTTCTTCGTTCACCGAAGTCGGTACCTATCCTCTCGTTTGGTGTTATTAACGAGTTCTCTGAGAAGTTATTGATCAACATTTCGTTACTACTAAAGACTATTTCTTTTCCAGTTGGAAAGCATACAGGTAGTTTCACAGAGTAAGAGATAGTATAAGTATATATCCGTATGCATATGCGTATAAATGGCCTATTCACAAAGTTTATTTAACATTTTGTTGAAAATTTTACAAGCCACTAATCTCAACCAAGAACTCCTTAGAATTGTAAACGGAATCACAACCATAAACCACTTCCTTTTTCTGTTCCTTGCTGACATAGCCCTGAGTCCATTCCTGTAAATTCTGGAACTCGACGTAGTTCCCGCCACCAACAACAAACACCATGGCCTTGTTATAAACATCTCTTTTAGGTTTCTTGGAATGAGACGAGCCTCTGATGTCCTTAGGATCAAAGTAGCCATATTCATCAGTCAACTTCAAATTGGCCTCTGTAGCACTGGCTGGGTCCATTATTGAATGAAGAATGTTTGTTAGTGGTAAATGTGGAGTTTGGGTAGGCAATAACGTCTTCAATGATCCGATTAAGGAACTCACACCACCTAATTCTTGGATCTTACCGTCAGCCAAATTGAATAATTTGGAGGAAAGGTTTGAGAATAGAGCTGAATTGCCACCATTGACAGCATTGTGACTGTTACTATTGTTATTGTTGGATGCATATGAATCAAGAACCAATGATGATTGCTTTAGACGATCTTTCAACTTCTTGACGTACTGCAACGCAGATAAATTGAACTCTTCATGACGAGCAAAAACAGATTCAACTTCCTTAACGTAGTCAGCTGGCAAATCGGTCGTTAAGTATAACACAATGAAAGTTCTTAGTTTATCCTCCAAGTTGTTTGAGTGTTCATCATTCTTCAAAACGTCCAAAAATGAGGCACGTGACTTTGGATCAGTCAAAGCCTGTTCGATTTCAAAGAAGGCATCGAGTCCCTTAGCCTTCAACTCGTTCAATAATGCTAACAACACGTTCATATGTAAGTCGATGATTTGTTTACGTGCGGTCAATTCAGGCAACAGCTGGACTGTCTGTTGTAATTGGTCATCCTTGCGGTCTACTTCTTCGATATTGGCACTTCCTGGGCCTCTTGTCAATTCGGCAGCTTTTTCCTTGTACTCCTTCAAGGCCATGTCGGCATTATCAACAGCATCAGGGAATGGTAAATGGGCATTGCCATTCCAGAACCAATCCTTAGGATCCAAATCGTACTGCTTCTTACCGGATTCGGCTTCGTTGATAGTGATTGTGTTTCTCTCCAACTTGAAAACATCGGCAACAAGACATTGATAGATCCAAGAATGGGCAAACATAGCAGATAAATCCAAATTACGATCAACCAAAACAAGAACAGATCTCTCTCCACTGCCACTATAATTTCCCTTATGGGTTGCCTTTGTGCTGATCACATAATCACGTAGTCTGACATCCAATTTGCCTGCAATCAATTCAGCAGCACCGCCACCGTTCTGGCATCTAATAACAGGAAGGTCATCTTCAAACATCGTGATAATAGCATCAAACAAACCATCGGTGATCTGGTCAGCAAGAGCCAAGATCTGTGTCTCGTCACTCTTGACATCGTGGAACTGTCTGTAAACTCCAGGCAATCCAAGTGAGAACAAGTTTGGCTCAGTAACAACGTAGTTCAAATATTGGTCAAACACTTGAAGCACCAATTCCGATTTTCCAGTCTGAGCAACACCAGAGGCTAACATCTCCAATAGTTCACGTGACAAGGATGATGTGAAATTGATGTAATAATTCAAATATGTATCGTTGGAAATATCACTGATGATACGTCTGATGTTCTCAACCGTTGGTTCAATGAAATAAACAGCAGGGATATCTGGAATAGGGGCCCTTTGAGTGGAATGTAAGTTCGTATGCATTGTGATTCCGGACTTTAGCAAGTCATTCACACGGAGAACAGAGGAGATGATTTGAGTGGACTTGGAATCGAGAATTAACACTTTCCAAATAATCTCAGAGGTATCGGTGCTGGACGTGAAATCTGAAGATTGATGGTTGAGATTCAACATTTGTTCCAAATGGAGGATCTGTTTAGAACGTAATGACGACATATCGTGCTCTGAGTTTGGGGATTGGAGTTCAGACATGATACTTCAGACTTGTTGGTTTGAGAAATCAAGATCAATAGCAGATCTCCTGTTTACGCCACCTGGTGTTTATCTACTGATTTGTTGACTACTTTCATGCTTCACCTTCAATATCTTGACTAAACAATTACATAATCGAGTTCTCTGTCTTTCAATAACGTGTAAAACTTTTGTATCAAACTTAAAGACACACATCAGGACATCTACGTGGGTGCAAATATTAGGCTGGTTGTCAAGACTGGAATGAAACCCTTTTTAATCACGTGCTGCATTTGTTTGGAAACCAATTAGATTGGTTGTTTATAGTGAAAGTATCGACACACGATAATGTGAAAGAGGAATATAAATTGAAAGAGAACGGGGTTCCAACTGTCAAAGTTGAATCATTTCGTGTTGGATTGGAAAAGTTCACCAAGTACTACAACTTGAATGACGGATTGACCCACTTTTGGGACACACACCCTTGAAGAAATCTGATGCAGATACCATCATTGAAAATGTTATGACATATTAGTCACACGGCTTCAGACATTGTTAATTTGTAAAATTAGGTTTTAACTACCTCTTCAAATAGATAAAGCACAAGAAAAATCATCAAACAATTATAACACACATGCCTCAAAGTGTTAAGAACGAGCTACATGCCATTTAGCATTAGGTGTACACCTGGTTCACATTTTGTAATAAAAATGACCACTTACAAGATTACACATGAACTTCTAGTGTACAGTGTTATTTTTTTGTATAATCAATCACTTTGAAGGATAATTCATCACAATTCAAGACAGAAACTAAGCTAATCGTCAATCTCATATCATAAGCGAATTGCTTTATTGGAAGGCTAGCATAACTCGTTCAATTGAATAGAATACATGTATATTTGATTCAATGTATAAATGATATTGGTACGTATTCGTAAATCATACTGACCTAACCCAGCTTGCAGCTGTTCCAAGATCTGTGATCATCTAACAAAATCAAGTATATGCGAACCTTTTGAATAATATTTGTGATTTCTAATGAGGATATACTGGGCCTTGTAACTTGTAAGCTATGACGTGTATTCACTCTTAGAATAAATCCCATCAATTTCTACAGTTGAAATTCATCAGGGACCACTAATAAATAATTCTTACATTATGCTTATATTCCCGTAAAACCCCTCCCCCTGGCCTGGTACCTATATACGCGTATTGATAAAACTAGTGTTGTAAGTTGTAACTTAACACAGATCAGTCGCAAGATGATCATATGTATCTATTTGTTGGTAATTTAATATTAAAAAACCAATATTTAATTCTAAGTTCGGACTTGACCATCCAGTTTAATGGTTAGCGTCTAGCATTAGATCTACCTAGTGACTGATTGATGCTGGGGTACTGTTGCCTACATTTATCTTATATGAAACAAGGACTAACTTATGTCGATCGCAGATAGAGTTTCATGGGCGTATTTCTCTTACCTATTTTTAATTGTCCCATCTAATTTGCTTTTATACATGTTTTTTGGTAGTCTATATTCCAATCACCACAAGATGAAACCTAAATTGAACTACTCTTGAGAAACTTGACTGTAAAAAAGATCCATATGAATTTTGCTCCTTGTATTGTGCTAAATTCTTAAGTACTCTCCTCTTTAACTCTATTCCACGTTCATAATTAATCTTTCTAGCAAAACATCTTAACTTACGCTCTGCTGATCCTAAAACTACACCTATAAAAATCTGCAGTATGCATGTACAGTTACGGAACTACTAGTATCTGGTATCTGCCAACTAGGGCTTGAAAAAATTGCTTCTTAAGTTCCCGAACTAGCGTCCTAAATACCTATAAAATTTAAATACAATAAGGTACGTACTTCTACGTCAGCCTAGTACAGGCAATGGGTATTCTTTACAAACTTATAATTTTTTGTTTCAACTTCTTACTAGGGTAGGAGGCTAGTAGGTACTAGGTACACTGTACATGATACTGGGGCTAGTTTTTACCCTAGGTACTGAAATTCAGTTTGATGATATGTTGACGTTCACTCCGCGGATCCAAGCCTAAGTTTACAAGGTATGATCTATATAGATAATCGAAAAATGAGTGCCGAAAAATGAAACTATACGGGTCGATATGGGGTCAACAAGGTCGAATTTGATGGATATAGAACACATATACAGATTAATAATTCTGAGATCACTAAAATTAATACTATTTTATAACTCCTAAAAATTAACCCTAATGTAAGTAGATAGTCTACGCATCGATGCGACTCTCAATAACTCCCCTTAGAATCTTGATATTACCATAAAACTCGTCATAATGATAACCATCTGTCAATCTGGCAATCTTTGACTTATTCCTATGCTCACTTCCTGGAGTAGGCCACGTGCATGTCAGTCCTAATCTCTCGCATTCTTTGCAATATGGTTTAGTCTCACAACAACGTTTCTTACGATGACGGCAAGTCAAGCAGCCCATTCTCGAACGGCGGATCTTCAAGTGTTCAGAAGATGAATCAGGTGATTTGGCGGTCGTGGAGGTGGCGGAGGATAGAGATGAGTGGTCACTTGATGGGGAGGTGATATTGCATTCAGTAGAACGGGGTTTATAGTATGCAGATTCATCAGCGTTGGTTTGCGTTATTGTGGTGGATTGGGAGAGTGGTGCAAGATTGTTACTGCTGTTGAAATTAAGAACAGAACTATTAGTACTTGTTGGTGGAATTATGGTGGAAGTAGGTCTGAATTCGTCCGAGTTGAACTCTTCAGATTGATATATTGTGTTGGTGTATAGTGGGTTGCTCATTGTTGTAAACCCACTATTGGTGTGGGCAATATACCCTGGGTTTGGGTGAGGTACTAGTGAATCTGTCGAGCTGTATGGATTGATAAGAGCTGGCATGAACCACGACTGCTGCTGCATTTGTGATAGTGGTTGTTGTAGTGGCAGCATATTCTTTTGTTGGTATGGTGTGAAGTGGTGATTACTCTGGGTAAGCTGTTGCCCGCTTGGAATTGAATGTGTAAATGGTTGGTGAACAGGTTGTTGAGAGAAGTTGTAGTGTTGATGAAGTGATT
Source organism: Waltiozyma chaumierensis (assembly GCA_030566875.1). Classification (NCBI taxonomy): domain Eukaryota; kingdom Fungi; phylum Ascomycota; class Saccharomycetes; order Phaffomycetales; family Wickerhamomycetaceae; genus Waltiozyma; species Waltiozyma chaumierensis. Next base: position 9,533 of record JAKUBK010000067.1, on the reverse strand, counting down.
GTCCTAAAACAGGTGTATTTTGTTCCTGGCTTGTGTGGTAATTACTCTGTGTGTGAAGGGTTTGATTTATTGGAGAATGAACATTTTGATTTGCTAATGGCAATTTGTCTTGTAGTTGGTTCTGTGAGTCAGTTAGCAGCTGAGGGTTGTAACTCAGAGGTTCGTTTGAATCGGCTTGTCTCTGCAAAATTGATTGAGACCAGATATTTCCCTGATTCATTTTTAATAGGGAATTGAGATAAATAGTGTGACAAGAAGTAGTTAAGTATTGGTCAGATAATAGTGAAAAAGTTTATTGACAATTCTTCCGAACCTATCGAAACTGTCGAAACTATCGATTCTTCGGTGGATTAATGGCTGAAAAGGTGCGATATTGTTAATATTTATATTTCGTCCAGTGATATGGAGTAAAAAGGAACTTAAAAGTTATTAATATAAATCTTCTCGTTCGAATCTCAAATATCGTATGCAATATACTTGGCTTTGGGACTTTCATGTTATCACTTCTCTATATATCGATGTATCTCCCTGTAATACGCTGTACAAATCGAAACTTATACCTAGTGGTACACTTTATTGTTAGGTCGGAACTAGCCGACTGTTTCAATTTGGGTTTTTATTTTAATTAAACTTCTTAAATTTTAGCCGCTTGACATCGCCTGCAGTCTCAGTGAGCCGCAGGTTCTCGGTTAATCTGAATAGTCTGCTGTCCATTTCTCAAATATATGTACTTATGTCCCTTGGCCTTCAGGAATCAGAATCTTTTCACGCATGTTAGTTGTTCTTTGATTATATAAGTCAATATTTAGTTTCTTAATTTCTTTTGAATCACGAAAGAGCTTTGGGGAATTATTGTGATGTAATTTTTTTGCTCCTGGATTAATTTTGTTTTTCTGATGTACATAAAGTGACAAGAACCAATTGTGTGTCTAAACTCTAGCCTCTGAAAAGCACCTTTACAGTTTCCACATTGTTTCCAGAATCATCCTATTGGGCTCTTGGATTATCTTTGAGTCCTGAAATTGGGGGGTAGATCCTCGACGGCCTAATGACTCTCCTACAGGCTCATTACACATATCGGAAATCCATGGGGTTTTGATTATACTAGGGAGCTCAATGCTCATCAGTGTCATCTCTTGGTCCAGACTCCAGACTGCTCACTGCTCACTGCTCACTGCTCACCATGTTTTTTGTACCTAGCGCCTAGCACTGGTACCTAAAGCGTGTACAAACCAAAATATCTGTAATAGTTCCTTAGCTGGTGGAAGATGGCCCTAAACGTTCGTAGTACGCCACTGCTGTGTCTAGCTAATTATTGAGAATTAATTGGAATTTGGCTTTCCCTTGGTTGCTTACATATGTAGTTGGCTGTAAGTTTCCTGTTGTCCGTCCTAAAACTGGTATTTTAGTTACACTCAATTGACACACCTGTATAAGGATCAAAATTTCTGGTCAGCCATCTTTAGAGAAATAGAAAATGGGAAGAGCTGGATATATAATTAATTGGTTGACAATTGTATAAACAAAAAGGCCCCTCACTGATCATTTATAAACACCGTAACTTACAAGTTGTCTATCCACATTTATTGTGTCTGCCTAATAGCCAAACAGAGAGATGGACAGTTCCTGTGGTTTAAACTTTACATTCAATTCTCTAGGTACAATGTTATATCAGAGTCAACCCCTTGAAATCAATCACCTATTCTTTTAGCTATAAACAATCCAGCACAGGTAATTATATCTACTAGGATTGGAATTATTTTAGGGGAGATAACCACTGCGACCTTTGAAGTTCTGGAGCAAAAATTGTGACTTGCTTGTAAATTTCCAAGTGGACACTGAATGGTGCCCACTGCCCATATTGTTAGGTCTGGGCTTAGGTAACTAGCTTACGTAACCAGGAAACACGTGACCAGACTGGACGAAAGGACCAGAACCCTCGTCGAGTTATTCTTCCACAAAACCACAACATGACAACTCAGTAGAGGAAGCCAGCAATAAAGAAGATAGATACTTAATAAACAACCCGATTGAGTAGCAATTCCAAGACCCCATAGTCGTAAACGTAGAATTACAATTACACAAACACAAATCTATAAGACCAATACATATCTGTATCGGGTAATTAAACTTCAAATTCTATAATTTTCTGAAATTCCATGCTATTGAAAATCGTTATGCATGTGTAACATGTCACTTGTCTTCTTGCATTAACCCACATTTAGATCTACAAACAACCTGTATCCTACTGAGATATGATAAGAACAAGTTTCAAGCTGAAAAATCCCTTCAAGAATTAGATATTCAGAAACTACTGCAACGCCTATTCCATCATATTGAGACACAGCTGAATGGTGATCAGAACAGCTAGCCGTACTCAAGCAACTACTGGAGCCTGGGCCGGATTTATCAACTGCTTATAATGTGGCTGGTTGGTTTGCTACTGGATACTCTTAGGAAGCACCTTCAGAAGGAGATTTATCGCTTAAGTCTTCAAATGATTGTTCTAATGAATCGTACTGAATAAAACATTTGCTAACTTCCCAATTTTAAAAAGCTGAAATAACGGAAAAATGTGGTCAAAGTTTACTAAAACTGATTAACAGCACAATTAATTCTCAATCTAGTAATAAAAAAGCATCCATCATTGATGGAAACAATGGTACGACAACTACAGGACTCGAACCTGTGCGGGAAATCCCAAAAGATTTCTAATCTTTCGCCTTAACCACTCGGCCAAGTTGCCTTTGATATATCGACATTTTTATGAATACTAATTCGACAAAGTAGAGGGGCTATATAATAAATCGACTAGAGTGGCTTAAACAAACCTAATTGTAACCAGGTACTGTTGAAGGGATAAAGTTGAATGTTAGTGGAACAGTAATATTTGATAATATTTAAGGATATCTGACAGATCTCATATTTATATCTGGATTCTGTATATAAATTTGAATCTTGGTGCGAAAATTACCTATCAGAGTGGTGTTGGTTCCTGTAATTGTGATTAAAGCTAGAGCTAGATAAAGGTTGTGAATTTGTTTGAAAATTTAAGGTACTTCTTTTGGTTTTTTGATGGTAGTTTAGTACAGTACAGGTTTCTAGTTGTTTGATTAATAATCTTAAAAATATATAAAAATACATGCAAGTCGTACCTAAAAAATGATCTCTAACGTACCGCTAACCGATATGCAGAACCACTTGAACTTTTAGTATAGAACCAAGTACTAAAAAACCAATTCAATTCTCCATGGTTACAGATATTACAAGTCCTGAATAATTCTTCATAAACTTGAATCAGGTTATCAGGGCTGGGAAAGCTTCGATTAATATCTATGTTATTTGATCAGATTGTTATATTATATAGGAATTTCTAGTACATCTTTTTTTAGTTCGAAATGACGTATAGAATAATTCGTTAAAATTCCGCGAGTCCGTGACTATACAATCCTGCAGTACATAAATTCAATTTTAAGAAAAAAGAACTGGGAACCTGCAGATTTGTGCTTTGAATTGATCAGATCTATGAATATATAGAATTTTAGATCAAACTTCTTTTGCACCAGCTCATTGGAATTTGATTTCAATTTATAAAGTTCCCTGGTCTTATCTCCTCTTCTGTGATCAGCTTTGTTTTGGACCTTGGTATAAAAAAAATTGAACTCTATTATTATAAAAAAAAATGTTTTCCGTGAAACTCGTCAAACTCAAAGTTAGATAGAATTTCAATACAAGAATGCAGGACTTAGTTAGTGCTTAGAAGTTAGTACTCCTGGTTTTGAAACCTTAACTCCGAGAAATTGATGATCATTAATCGCAAATTGCGATGCTCATCTAAAGCCACCTAACATTCCGCAGCTCTCAAGTACATATTTCTGCATGTACAGGAGTATACGAAGTTCGAACTAATGTTAATAGCTTCGCCACAAAATATTTCGAATCTTGTTGTCAAGTCTTGGGAATCAGAATACCTCGAAAGTGGTGGAGAGTCACGTGATATCCGGATAACCGGATGGGTGTACCGACTTTGGTGAACAAAGTACTCTAAACGAAATAAAGGAATTCTGCAGTGGGCGAAGTGATGAACTTGATCCCAAGTACTAAATCCTGACAGCTAGTGTTTGACTACTTTAGGTGCTTGTATAATTAAATCTATAGATATGGATAGTTAGATAATCTCCTTTATCGTTTAATCTAACAGTCGGTAAATTCATTAATACAACTTCACAGTGCTGGAAAAATTATTTTCAATACGACAAGCTTTCTTCTACTGGTCCCTTGAGTAATTGGCTGTTGACTTTTTGAAGCTTAGAAACTTCTTCCTCGTTACGTAGATCTTTGTGTATGTTGATCAAGTTATCAGTAGCTCTCCTAAGAATTTGCAAGCTCTTCATATCATTATGTTTCTCAATCAAATCATTAAAAGACTGTTGATTCCATGTTTTAGCTTTCTGGAGTAACCCTAGTGAATACAATACTTCACCAATACATACTCTTAGAAGTGGGACCGTAGTAGAATCGGTATTAACAATTGCATTAAAGTATTCATTGTTCTGGAAATTATCCAACAGACTTAAGAAAATCTCTAGGGACTTCGTCTTCTGTTCGATTGAGTACAAGTTCCCCAACTCTAAAAGCACTTCGACCGTTTCAGCATCATATCCGGAATCTAAAGCTAATAAATTAGAACCAGAATTAGTGAATTTTATCCCATTTTTGTACAGTTCATTATATCTCAATGTATCCAACAGGTAACTCTCGGCATTCTTCAAATTTCCGTCTTTGATAGATAATCTAGCAATGTATCTTAACCCTTTTGATTTTAATTCCATGTCTCCAACGTCAATAGGCAAATTGACAACATATAACAATAATTTTCTGCAATTGATGAAGTCCTTAACGGTCTCAAACTTAACGATAGCCAGTCTCAAAATCATATTAACATAAGTTGTCTGCCATACCCCGTCCTTACTCTTGAACTCATCCAAAGTGAGCAATTTGAACTTGGCTTCATCTAAGCTTTCAACAGGTTTGACACTCTTTAGACATTGGATCAAAAGTTCATGACTGTCAATGTCATTCTCTAGTATATCTTGGTTTATAATAGCCAATTTTGAGTATAACTTGGCACTCCAGGGCCATGATTTGGAATACTTTTCATCAATGGAATATGAAGCAATACTCCAACCGGCTACTCCAATAGTGACGACTCCAAAGTAGAATAAAAACACTTTCTTCAGCAAATTCTCAGAGGGAGTAAGAAGAGAGTTTATAGAGCGTTTCTCAGTTTTACAGTCTGCACTGGTGGAGTAACTCTGTGGTCTTTTTGTACGATTCCGGTGGAGTGATAATATTGGAATTTGGGCTTGTACCAGATGGTGGTTTGTGGATTTTATGAAAGATATTGGTAGCTGTCTGAGCATAGCTGTCTGGCTTTAACTTGATAGACTGTTTTTTGCACACAGGGGGTCTCTGTAACGGTAAAAAGCAGAAACTGATATCACGTTACCCACTGGTGTGTGGAGAAATTAATATCGATTACATTTTTCCAGCTGATTAAACAACCAATTGTCGCTCTTTAAGGTATCTGCCACTTTACTATGTGCAACTGATTTCTAGTATCATACCTATTCCATCTCCCCAGGTATATCTAAAACTATATTGAGTCAATTCTACCGTTTAAAATGAGTTTGTAACATAATATCATAAATTAGCTGGTAAATGGCTTTTTTTTTAAATAAATTTTAATATAGATAAATAATCGGTAATGGAGCTGAAGAAGAATTAAGTGAAGAAAAACTTTACCTTTTCCTGTGACCTCCAGTCCATCTAATCAACTTTAATAGTTTAGTGGGCCCTTTGCAAGTGCCTATGTACTACTACCATATTTATTAAACATCCATGGATTTGGTGTAGTTTTTAGTGTGTGATTACCTCTCGGAAGTATTTAGCTAACATTGATGTTAAAATATAATGGGTAAGTTTTGAAAATTAGTATCGTAAACCGTAAGATATCAACTTCTTAATGAGAAGTTTTCATTGGAACACGCTGTAAATAATTCTGAGTCTGAGAAGATTGTAGTAGATATTGGTTCAGATCTTAGATTTTGGTTTGACATTGTGTGTTGTGGTTTATTTGGTCTGACTGTGTCCTTTGAAGTACCCTACAGAATCCAGATTATCAAGTTTCAACTATCAAACCTGATCGTTCTATGGTGTTCTTTATATGTGTGTTTTCCAGTCAACTAGATCATTGTTTCATATATTTCAGATAATATATATCCTGTGCGTCTTAATTAAGATGTATGTTTCTTTTTGATGCAAATTAAGTATCAAACAGTTTAGGGGTAAATTGAGATCTCGATAATTCCCTAATTAGGCTGAGACAAAGCAAGCTCTGACTGTACGTTTTGATTGTTTTGCCAGTTACCATCACGTGATCGAAAGAAATTTCACCCATAGAATGATGACAGATCAATGCCCTTAATTTAGATCAAACCAATCTCACCAAAAAAACAAGGCAGAGGATATAAAATCAACCCTCTTAAGGTTCATAGCTAGCTCTTTAACTCTCACAGATATCTGAATCTCACCTCTTACCTTCATTATCCATACACCATGTCCACAAATCCAAACGATTCCCTCCGACAAGCCAAACATGCAGATACATTGGAAGACGAAGAAGACGAACTAGACATCATTTATAATCAATCAAACTCTCTGAAAACTACACCATCAAAATGGCAGCGACTTCTGAATTGGATAGTAACAAATCCTGTTCAACCGACAAAAGAGAATGTCTACGTTGGAGCACGTAATTTCATGTATTGGAACTCTAATAATGTGCTATTTCTCTTTGGTGGTCGCATGTTAGTAAACAAAAGAAAGCCAATCTCCCTCTTTGTTTTCTCCATGATTTTATTACCGTTCATATTATTCTGTATCTTTGATCTTAGGTTCACCTGGATGTATTTGCACCCAGCTCCAGTCATTATCTTTGTGTACTGCTGGTTGGTTTGTCTATCGTCCTTCATCAGAGCTTCTACTTCAGACCCTGGAATTGTCCCTAAGAATCGCCATAAAGTTTACACAGGTACTTTCCAAGACATCCCAGATGAGTATTATAACATTTATACTCTATCCACTGATCGTGGTATTAATTTGACTGTGAGATATTGCCCTACATGTTATAATTGGAGGATGCCACGAACTTTCCATTGTTCCAAGTGTGACACCTGTATCAGTCTACACGATCATCATTGTGTGTGGCTGAACAATTGCATAGGTGACAGAAACTTCAGGTACTTCTATAACTTTGTACTTTTTGGTGTTATTGCGTGCCTATTCACTTGTGCTTTTGGATACTTCCATATTTTGAAGTATAAGACACTTCATGGCTTGTCAACAAGGGAATCGTTAAGACATAACCCAATGTCTTTGGCCAACGCCATTTTGTCTCATCTAGCCATGTCTTACCCATTGGCATTACTGGGATATCATACTTATTTCCTCCTAACCGGACAAACCACAAGGGAATATCTTAGATCTGTTGATAAAGATCATAAGAACCCGTTTGATTCCGGTAGTTATTGGAAGAATTTCGTTCTGAGACTCATGAAACCTAGAGGACACTCGTTGACTAGTAAGAGAGCGTTGTATCAGCATGGTGATTTGAGATTCGAAAGATTTAATTTGGAAACTGGGGACCTCTAGTGGATGGGTACCGGGTTGCTGTGAGATCGTATAGCCAACAGTTTTGATTCTTAATCTATACAATTGATTGATATCGAATCAATTTACAAACCAGCATGATCACCTCTCTGGAATATATTTATCTCATTATCCAACCTTATACGACACAGAATATTTGTAAGTACCAACGTAAAGCAAATGAAATCCTCATGGAAATAACAATGTAAGAAGTCATTCTTAATGAAGCGTTACCACCTGTGGTTTGAACAAGGTCTTGAAATCTTAAATCAATCCAATGGGATATAGTGATCTGATACAAAATTAGTCTCTGTCTTAAATTTAATCATCCAACACTTAAAAGAGATCTTAGAACTCAATGTTTATACACTGGCTTAGGGTTGTGGTAGGTGATAATTATTAGCGATTGAATCCTTCTAACTTGTGTTTTGAACGAAGAGGGCCAATCTCTAGATCAGTCCACAAACATCCATGGTCTAAAAGCGAGGTTTTGTTCTCAATTTTAAGAGATCTAGATTCTAGAAATTAAAACTAGAACTTGGAGACCAAAATCTAATTTCATTCAAATACTAGTATTACTTTGATTATGTCTAGGCTCTGGCCATGTTATGGCTTAGAAGTTAGCCTACTTAGAGATGGACACTTATACAGGGAATCAATGTTCGTAATTTTTCAAATTATGCTGCTTGAAATCATGTCGTATAACATTAATTGTGGTTGTAAGTTAAATGGGCGGTTGATTAAAATTGTGTACACAGTGCACACCTAACCTAGCAGGAACTTTGGTGGAGCAGAAATACTGGGGGGTGGACTGGTAGACTTGAGTCAGCTAGCTGAGAATTGAGATGTACTTGGGCCGATTCAATTCGGAAATTTAGTGGGCGAAGTCAAATATATCAAGCAAGAGCTAGCTAAAGGATGTGAATTTGTTTGAAAATTATTTGGTATTAAAGGTACTTTAGTACAGTTAAGGTTTTTAGATGTTTGATTAGTGATCTTAAAAATATAATAATATACAGGCAAGTCGTACCTAAAAAAAAAAAAAATCAGTAACCATGGTCGGCTCTTGAGTCTTGACTCACCACTTCTAGTTCAACTAAAGATCACTTATACAAGCTGTATACAAAATACAACTGTTCTTTCACCAAATCCTGTTTCAGAAATTTCTGAATATCTACTGTCTAAAAATGGAATATCTTATACTTAAAGTTTGAGTTTTAAACTTCAGATACTATACTGAATAAATAAAAAACTATCATATCAGTGAGCACTTGTCGGCGCTAATGATATAATTCCTCTACCGGTCCTAAGGTTCTAAAAAATTCACTATTCTCATCGATTTATAAGATGAAAGTAAATTCTGAACTTTGAAATTCTGTAGTTTCCAACGTGGACTCGTCAAAAATGTACAGATCGACTGTGCACAGGTGCTCTCCCCCACTTGTATTCCGGGATTAAGACTGATACGATCAGGGAAAGTGTACATTGCAGATTCAAGCATGGACTAGGCTAGATCAGTTTTTAGCCGAAAAGCATGCTAAGCACGTTCCTTCTAATGTTTAAATCATGCAGGAAAACATGTTTCATGAACTAACTAAAAGTTTGGTTTTGGATAGCAACGTTGGAGAACTTTTTGCTACTAAGTATTAATTCGAAATTAATTAATATCTATAGAATATCGAAGGCTCGACTTTACTCAAATCTTCTTTGCATATTTAGGACACATTTACCCGAGGTCTTGCAATATATATAATATATTAATATATAAAATTAATATTTAAAATATATTATAAATTTTGATTTAAAAAAATAATTAATAATAT
>JAKUBK010000066.1:0-30856 GCA_030566875.1 Waltiozyma chaumierensis | reverse complement strand
GACCCTAACTAAATACTTCTTTTGAAATCTTCAAGACAATTAATAAAACTGATTAAAATAGACCCATTGACCCCTTTGAGTCCATACAAATAGATATATACCTTTCAAGTTTCTTAGATATAATTTGTATTACCTCATATATCAGCAGGGTTATCGTTTCTAACAAAATATCAAAATATCAAACTATTAAGATCTCAGTCACATTTACCTATATAGTATTGAGATATAGCCAATGGTCAAGTGTGAGCGGATTGTTCACTTATGAGTGTTTTGGTTGTTCATTCTTAAATATACATAGTTCTAAGGCAGATCACACGTTTTTTTTATGCTTTTTTTTTTTTAAAAAAAAAGGCTAATCTCTTCTTCTCTTAGCTCTATCCCAAGCAGACTTAGGTTTACTTCTCTTAGTGTTCATATCATTATCATCGTCACGATTATTTTTCTTATTGAAGATCCCCCAATCTTCACCGAAGAAAGCATCCTTGAAATTTCTCTTCCCAGCACCGCCATCTTGCTTCTTGGCAACAGCAGTTGAAATTCTGGTGAAGTTGGATTCTTCAAACTTCTTAATTTCTTGTTCTTTACGACGTTGCTTTTCAGTTTGAACACCACCTCTACCATGATCCAAGATATTGGAACCGATAGAAGACGTCATCAATGGAGCATCACCAGTCTCTTGTAAGTATTCTTCCATACTTGATAACTTGGACGACTTGTTGGAACGACGTTGAATCTTGTCTTTGAATTCGGTTGGTGGAAGGGCAGCAGCGATCTTTGGAGCTTTATATTTCTCAGTCTTTCCGTTGTCTGTGGCTGTGCTGGCTTTGTCTTTAGATGATCTAGAGTTCTTCTTCTTCTTATCTTTGGCGTCAGAAACAGACTTCATGAATGCAGAGGCGTCTGGCTTGTAACTTAATTCATCTTCAGCTTCACTGTCTTCATCTTCTTCACTGTCTTGGTCTTCTTTGACGGCTCTGGCTTCAAGCTTCTTGTTGATTGCATCTTCACTTGAGTCCTTTTCCATCTTGTGGTAGTTTCTGATCATCTTCTCCAATTGGTAACTCAACTTCTTCTCCAAGTTCTTGATACCTTTCTCCATGGTAACCCTTTGAACGATGGAATGTTCAACGGCTTGGTCCTTGATCTTGTTGATTTCGGTGGAGTCGTTAGTCTTCATAGATTCTATTCTAGAAAGCACAATGAGTAATAAGTTGTTGATGTATGAAAGCATGGCATCGTTCTTTAGGTCTAAAAGAGAAACACCTTCTGGGATCTTGGTATTGGTCTTGGAGAGAAGATCAGAGACCAATTCAGGGACTTCTTTGGAAGTTATTCTGTCGGAAAGTGATGTAATTGCATCATTGGTTTGCTCCAATGAAGATATAAGACCTGTTAGGGTTTCGTTCAAGGACATGCTGGCTGTTGTTGGTTGACACGTTCAATATGAACCTCTTCTTTACTTAGAGAGATGGGTCTCCTTCTAATACAATTATAATTTTTCTATTATATGCGCATTATCTAAAAAATTTGTAGAAGTAACCCGGCTTTACTAAGATATTATGTAAGCCGCAGACTATGCTCATCGGTTTGGGCACGCCCCCAGATACCTTAGAAAATTTTGTAAAATGGCAATTTCTTTTTTGATAGGGAAGGGGGGAAAAAAAGATTATTAGCAGCATAGACAGACACCAATAAAGGATTTATAGTTTTATCTATTCTTTAAGCATCCCCAGTTATCTAAAATGGTAAGTAATAATTGCAGCTTCTCTCAAATACCAAATAATGTGTTACTAACAGCGATTTACCCGCCAGCCTCAAAACGAATATATCGAACAACACATCAAGCAACATGGTCGTAGATTAGATCATGAAGAAAGACAACGTAAGAGAATTGCCAGAGAAGGCCACAAGATTGCCAAGGATGCCCAGAACTTGAAGGGTTGGAGAGGTAAGCAATTCGCCCAAAAGCGTTACAAGGAGAAGGTTGCTATGAAGAAGAAGATCAGAGCCCATCAAGAATCCAAGGTCAAGGGACCTTCTGAACCAGTTGAAAACAATGACGAAGCCTTACCAACTTATCTTTTGGACCGTCAGCAAACCAACACCGCCAAGGCCATCTCCTCCTCCATCAAGCAGAAGAGATTGGAAAAGGCTGACAAGTTCTCTGTCCCATTACCAAAGGTTAGAGGTATAAGTGAAGAAGAAATGTTCAAGGTCATCAAGACCGGTTCCAAGAAGTCCAAGGCTTGGAAGAGAATGATCACCAAGCACACCTTTGTCGGTGAAGGGTTCACCAGAAGACCAGTGAAGATGGAGAGAATCATCAGACCTTCTGCTTTAAGACAGAAGAAGGCCAACGTCACCCATCCAGAGTTAGGTGTCACTGTCTTCTTGCCTATTCTTTCTGTCAAGAAGAATCCTCAATCTCCAATGTACACTCAAATGGGTGTCTTGACCAGAGGTACCATTATCGAAGTCAACGTCTCCGAATTGGGGTTGGTTACTGCTGGTGGTAAGGTTGTTTGGGGTAAGTATGCTCAAATCACCAACGAGCCAGATAGAGATGGTTGTGTCAATGCTGTTTTATTGGTCTAAAACGAAACACATTGTTGCTCTGTTCTGTTTTTGGGTCGTTTAATTCATTCTTGTATATTACATTATTTTTTTTTTTATTATTATTATTGAGGTAATTTTCCTCATTGGGGGGTTTTCAACTGTTTAGCATTTAATAAATTAGCACTTGTCTTTTAGAAATCTTGTTATAAACAATTTCGTAACTTAAGTACCTTTATTTCATGTGAAATCAAATAAACAATTACAAATATATAGCTAAAAGCTTAAGAAAAAGCAAGCTGCGTTTAAATCACATCACACTCTCTTTATCTGCAAATGACCAACACTATTACCGGCTGTCTCCTGCTTTTTCATCTTTGTTTTCGAAGAAACATAATACTTCTCAATGTCCTTTTTATCATTTCAGAATAGATGAGATTATTATTAAGTATGGTATATAATCCCAAGGGGAAAAATATCCTTATACTCAACTTCATCGGTCTTCTTATTCTGTGCATCTAGAAACACGGATATCAAACCAATGGATCAATTCTTCAATCGAGTTGAATTACTTGCTTTCGTTATTGAAACATGATAGTAAGGGATCAATGAACTTGGTAAACTTACTGCTGCCTATTTGATACAAAGTAAATGCATTTTGTGAAGCATCATTTGTCCAATTGGAAACTTTGACTTTTCCTTTCTGTGTGTGGGGAATTATTGAGTCTTTCAGTTTCTGTGATACCATTTTTAACCCAGTATTGAGGTTCTTGTATGCTGTGTTGGCATACCTTTCAACTTTTAATTTCATCAGACCGATTTCTGCAGCTTTCATACCTGAAGAGATTGGATGTTTCTCTGACAAATATTTAGTGAATCTAGATTGTTTGATATATGACTTTAATTTCGTCGTGGATTCTACTAGACTTTCTCTAATGTTGATGCAATCTTCTTTAAAAACAACTCCAATATCAGCAAACAACTCACTCCAATAAACTTGATGCTCTCTTACTCTCTTCTTTCCATTTTCAAGATAATCCGACAACTTAAGATAAGTGGAATCCAATTCCGTTTCCAAATCCTTGATCCATTTCTGTTTCTTCGCCTTCTCATAATTGTCATGAATGAATCCGACACACTCATTATTATACTTGACAACGGTCACCTCTGTAACCTCAATTCCATATTCAATATCATGCCAAATACTCTTTCCGAGTTTTCCCATTAAGGACCACGTGGTGTCATTTCCACTGTCTTTGGGGGTTTTGTCAGGAATGATAAATAACGATGTCTCAATTGGTTTAGCAACACCGATTCTGGTTCGATCATGATCAATTGATGGAATAAACTTTGGATATAATCCTCCATAGTAGAAAACCGTATCAAATAAAACTAAGGCGAAAAGAACGAAATAAACTGGATGGATCGAAGACAGATTTTCTTTTAGAACGGTGAATCTTGGTAGTTTGCAGTTGATAATAGAGATGTCCTCGTAAGAACCATTTATGGTATTCTTCTTTGAGAGTGGTTTGATTTCTTCTAGGATAATCTTTATAGAAGGTGATGAGCTTCTTGTTGGTGGCTCGGATTTGGTGGAAGTGGTATCTTCTGTACATTTGGTAATAGCTACTGAAGATTCGTCAATTGGGTTCAATGTAGCAATAGAATCTTCATTGGGTTGTAGACTTGCTCTTACTACTACAGAACCTGTCTCCTGATCTTCTTCTGGTTCTGTGTGGGAAATATTACTCCGTCTGTTTGGTTCAGATATCTTCGATCTAAAAGAATTAATAGTCTGACACATCTCAAGATCACTTGCTGTTTCAGAAATAATATCATTCATAACGTCAATCTCACTTTGGGAGAAATTGGATTTAACCTCTTCATCTTGATCCGAAGCCCCAGAGAAGTTGTCATCTGTGAATATAAAAGACCAGGTGTTTTCATCATCATCTTCTTCTTCTTCTTCTTCTTCTTCGCCACCTTCATCATCAGCAGAAACAGAAGAAGAGTTCTCAATATCAGACTCATTGGAGGTTCCAAATGTTGAAGATTCAACGTTGTTAAAAAGGCTAAAATCTGAGGAGCTTGACTCCTTTGGCTTTCTGAGTGACATGGGTTCGAACTTTACACGGTTGTATGGGGTATCCTAAAAGTTTTGTTTGACGATTTTTTTTAAGAAGTATAATTGTTGTGAAACTTGAAAGAACGGTATTATATTTGACCTGATTCGCCCCTTGTACGCCTTTGATAAGCTATAAGTAAAATATTAAGGAACAAGTCGATGGAAATGGACGTCCTTATGTCTTTGAAATCAATGTTGCTGTAATCTTTGTTCCTGAGCGATCTTGTTTAATCCACAAATAATATGAACATGGGATAACTATTTACAAAGATTATCAAGGATTAAAACCTTTGGATATAAAACCTTTTTTATATATAAAAATTAACCCACACACAATTTATGTGACAAACTTTAAAAAAAAGGGCAGCCAATTGCGCTTTTTTGACACAATTATTTCGCGAGGCTTGCATAGACTTCCCAATTCGGAAATCAAAGTGTATGTGTGTGATCCTGCCTCGATCTGATAGTACGTTATGCTTTATCGCCGGTCACTTATATATACAAGCTGATTTTGGAAATTAAACAACCTCTTATTGTAGGATGGGTCTATGGCACATTTTATTCGAAATTATAAACACAAGAATCGTCATCTCATTATCAATACTCACTTGTTATGGCTCTCTTGTAACAGTCTTACCTTTTGGTGAATATCAGCAATGGTATTAGCCAACTCCATGAACAATCTATACTCTTCCTTCAACGTACTAACAACCAGACTCATTCCGTTGACATCACTGATCGAATCTCTCTCTATTCCCTCAATGGCACTGTCGATCTCAGCTAAAATTCCAGTGTATTCCTGTAATTTCTCCTTGTAATATGCTACTTTTCTGGCGAAATATGTATCGATTTCAACGGAAGAAATCTTACTGCCTGAAGTTAAAAGTCTCTGAAGTAATACGAAGAAGTTTTCCGAATCGCGAAGAGCTTCATCTGTGACGGTTTTGATCTCCTGGAGAGCTCTGATATCATTGGATAAGGCTTGGTTTGTATGTGAGTATTTGTTCGTGATGTATTCGATATCTCTTGGGATACTTTCTATGATGTCCTTGTGTTCGTCTTGATCGGTTTTGAGCTGTTCAGCTATTTGGACCTGTGATTGGATGTATGCATCTAGTTGTTCGATCTCACGGCGGTATTGTTCTGGGAATTCAGCGAGTGTTGTCAATGGTGTGATTATCAACTGTTGTTGTTGCTGCTGTTGCAGCATGGTGTTGTTGGCGTTGAATAACGAGCCACCGCCAAACCCAGTTTGTTGTTGTGCATTGTTACTACCAAATAATCCACCTGTTGGAGCAGAACCGGCAGTTGAATTACCAAATAATCCACCAGTACTACCAGCAGGTTTGGCACCGAACAAACCACCGCCTGTGGTAGTAGCTGAAGCACCCGTGTTACCGAATAATCCACCGGTAGCTGGTTTAGCACCAAATAATCCACCAGTAGAACTGGTGTTTGAAGCAGAAGCGCCACCAAATAATCCACCTGTGGCTGGAGTAGTGGTTGGTTTAGCACCAAATAAGCCACCTGTGGCTGGAGTAGTAGTAGTAGTAGTAGTAGTAGCATTGTTACCACCAAACAAACCACCAGTGGCTGGTTGTTGAGTATTAGAACCAAATAAACCACCTGTAGCTGGCTGTTGTTGTTGTTGGGTATTAGATCCGAATAAACCACCAGTAGAAGCAGGAGCAGCAGGAGCACTACCAAACAAACCACCTGTGGCTGGGGCAGCAGCACCAGCAGGTTTAGAACCAAAAAGACCGCCGCCTGTAGAGGCACCAAATCCTGTGTTTTGAGTGGTTGTATTGTTATTTGAACCAAATAATCCACCGGCAGAAGCATTGTTGTTATTATTGTTGTTGTTAGCACCAAATCCAAATCCACCTTGTCCTTGTCCTTGTTGTTGACCAGACGCAGCGGCAGACCCAAATAACCCACCACCTATTGGAGCTGGTGTGGCTGGCTTGGCACCGAATAAACCACCACTCATATTAGAGGCTTGGTTGGATTGTCCAAATGGAGATGCGTTGTTGTTATTGTTCAAGGCGCCAAATGGTGTAGATGCAGTGTTGTTGTTGTTGGTAGTAGAACCAAACATGTTACCTCCTGTTGAGGCAGATCTTTGTGCTCCGAATCCTGAACCAAACATTATTGAGTTGAGAATGTGTGAATACGGTTGAAAGAGAGTTTGTTTGGATCTGGCTGGCTAATCAAAAAAAAAAAAGAACTGATCTTTAATTCCCTTTCATTTGATCTAAGCGTTTGTTGTGGGTTTTTTAGTTGAAACATATTTTTCCCCTGTGCCTGGTTAGGGCCACATCCAAAGATGTCGCGAATCTTGAAGGGCATTTTTTGGATCTTGCGATTCCTCCTTAAATATCAAAACATTGATCACTAAAATAGACCGTCTTGATTACGTGCTCTTGAGCATTTTAAAATGAGTTGATCACGAATTAAATGCAATATAGACTAAATACTATTATAGATAGACAAAATGGAATGTCTGAATCCTCAAACCTTAGCTTTATAAAACTCTAAATGACTAGACTCATCATCCCCCAACTTCGTATGAACATGGTTAGCACAGCTAACAAAATGGTCCTTATCGTCCAGGCTACACATGCTGATTCCTTGATACCATGAATCGTCAATGACTTGTTGAATGCTGGCTCTTTGTGTTGGATCTATCGTTAGCATCTTTGAAAGAATTGGTCTGGATGAATGTGGTAAAAGTCTCATTAGTCTGTAAGGACCATGGAATTTCTGTGTGTTTGTACTAGCAGCTGGATTCTTACTGGCTGTTGTAGGCGAAGTGGATTTAGCGGTTTCAGATGGAGTTGTTGGTGGAGAATATTTAGATGGAGCGGGTGTTGATGGCTGTGGGATTGTCTTGTCTAAGGATACGACTGATTGGTTTCCACTGTTTAAGGATTGTGTTGGACATTCGGTTAATGAGAGGGATTTCAAGTTTTCGATATCTCTGAGTCTTTTTCTTTCTTCCTTTCTCTTTCTGATCAATTCGTTGTGGACGATGGCAGCCTTGGCATAGTCGTGCGGCTGGTCATCTGGTAGGGAGTACTGCTTGAAGGAGGAATCGGACATCTTTGGACACTTCCATGGGAATCTCTTCAAGTACATGCAGCAGTAAATTATAGCTAAAGACCACACGTCAACGGCACGTGGATCATAAGAATCGGTAGAGGTGAAGACCTCTGGGGCCAAGTATGGATCTGATCCCATGACACCGTGGGCATTGACAATCTTGTCTTCATACGGATACTTGAACACCACCGCAGAACCGAAATCAATGATCTTCAAAATCCCATCTGTGGTGACAACACAGTTATCCAACTTCAAATCCCTATGGGCCAATCCCATAGAATGTAAATATTCAACACCGCTAACCAACTGTTTGAAGCAGCAATTGATTTCATTTCTAGTCATCTTACCGCTCATAACAACGGCGAAGAAATCAATAGGACAATACTCCATGACCTCGAAGTAATGATCCCCCAAATTCGTGATATCCAAAGTCTTGATAATATTAGGATGATTCAAAGTAGACCCAATGCAGAACTCAGCCGTACATTTCTTAACATAATCCTTCAAATGTTCGTTTGGTCTTCTTGTTCTGAACTCCTTGACGGCAAATGTGACGCCATCCGAAGGCCTCGTTAAGAGTCTGACTGAACCACCTGCTCCTGAACCTAGGATCTTACCTAACTTACCATATTTTGCAACTAATTCTGAAGACGAATCACTGAAGGGATCATCCAGGTTTGTTGAAGAAGCAAATGGAGAAGTAACTAACGGAACTTTGGAAGAAGAGGCCTTCTTCTTGAAGAATCTTTTTAATTCACCCATATGAGAATGGTGAGGCGTTTGTTGTTGTGGAATATGTTGGTGGTCATCGTCTGAGTTACTGTGTGGACTATGTTTCGTTTTGATTGATGATGAAGAGTTCTTTCTATGGTTAGACGGTGTCTCTTTGGTGGGTAGAGGATCATCCTTGGATTGAATGGGCGTGGCATTTGTAGAAGTGGAAGGAGTCGTAAGATTAGAATGTGAATCTTTGTGAGATGAGCTATAGAGTGTTATCCCAAGAAATGATCTGTTTTTTTTAAAATGCATACTGGTATTGTTGTTGCTGTTATGGACTGGATAAGCTTCTAGGATTCAGCTTTATTAAAGGATTTGGAAAGCCCAATGATTGGTTGGGTCTAACAAGATATGTGTTTTTATTTATAAAAAAAAAGAGGTCTTTTTAAAGAAACCATCAACACTATTAATATACTGAGCGCTTCTGACCACACACCCTGTTTTGAAATTTGAATCGAAAGAAATATAGCCTAGCCAAGTGGCTGGGCCCTGCGCGTCAGTTAATTGTGTCAACTCATGTATGAACGACTTGAAATTCCCTAGTGTCCAGTCTACCTAACTAGCTAATACACCTCTCCGTAGTTCGGGGCAGGCGGCGCCTGTCACAGGAGACATAAACCTCACAATTAGATCCCTCAAATCCTTCTAAAACCGCGCGGTGAACAACTTCCCAAAGTTTTCCAGAAGGAAGAGTCTGTCTAGCTATTCCTTCTACACGTTTTCGGGTTCCTGTTCAGCATTTGCGTTTTTTTTCTCTCAGCCTTACTAAGATTTTTACAGGATCTTGCAGCAACTAGACTCCGGATGAGACGGAACTTTCTGTATACGGCCATTTCAGGAATTATTCGCGGGATTTCTCTTGAATTTTTAAACTGCAGCGTTTTAAAATAATTATATTATTTAAAATATGACAGGTTTTGTTGTAGCTGCTCGTTCAACAACATTAACTCGAGTCATAGTACTAACGTGATGGAACAGATAAAGATGTACAACATCAGATATCTTCATGTCACCAGCTAGTGATATTTCATGATTCATATATGTAACAATATATAACATTAGTATCATGTGATCGTTCAATTAATAGCAGAATGGTTCGTAATTCAAGATATGTATTGATAAAAGAATACTCTAGCAATATCATGATTAAAAGGGTTTCCTATAAAATCATAAACAAACAGCCTAATATTGTGTAGTGGATGTTAAGCTCCTTATTTCCGGTGACGATATGTATCTCAAGTTTTCGACAAATGAAAGAACATGACGTTGTATTATCTATTATTTAGGATACCGATATATATGTAATAAACTGGAGAAATATAAAATATCGGACAACTACAACTATACATTGGGCTTTGGGGAAACAATATGCATTTAAAGAGCTGAAACTACTTAAATAAACAATATAAATTGAATATTCAACAAGAGGTCAAAATCATACTATTTCATCATTCTTCAAGTTCTATCAAATACACTGTTAACCATTAATCATGAATATGAAATTAAAATATTCATCGATATATTAGTTGTTCTCTGTCTTGACTCTTCCATGTTGCTCTCTTAGACTATGCCCGTCAATCTCCGATACTTTTGATAATGTACTACAAATCTCCCAATTCAGCCTATTACTGTTCTTTTTCCCGAAAGAACTTAAAGTAAGCAGATGTTCGGGTGTGATTTATTCGATTTCGATTATGTAATGAAAATCTTTTGGAAAATCTATCCGAGTTGTAGTGTAAACAGACGCCACTGATCCATATCTTTTTTTTTTATCATAACTTTAACATCTAATGAAAGTCCATTAAACATCTTTTATTCTCTCATAATCATATTTTCTCTCATTGCACTTAAACTATAATTTCATACTATTCAAAGTACTATTAAATACGCATTATAAAAAGCATGTCAGTAACAGCAACAACCGATAAGAAGGATTCCACACCTTCCCCAGAAGACATCCGAATGGTGTCCAATTTCCAAGAGTTGGTCTTTGGTTGTAAGATCTACATCAAGAGAGAAGGTGAAGAAAGACAGGCAGAATTATTATCGATCATGAAAAAGAAGCATGGAACTATTTTCTATGTACATTACCTGGAATTCAATAAGAGATTAGATGAATGGGTTGATTTGGATAGAATCAATTTTGAAAAACCTGTTATATTTCCTAAGGCTGAGGTTAAGAAGGATACGAAAACACCAAAGAAAACAACTGGTTCTGTGAAGAAGAATGAAAAGAAGCAGCAGCAACAGCAACAACAAGCAGGTGTTGCTGAAGGTGATGATATGATGGATTTGGATAACATCGATGTTCAAGGGCTGAATAAAGATGATATTTCAAGAGAAGATGAGATTGAGAAATTAAGAACTTCTGGATCTATGGCCCATACAAATGCGTCAGAAGTAGCAAAAGTTCGTAACTTGACCAAAGTGATCATGGGGAATCATGAGATTGAACCTTGGTATTTCTCTCCTTATCCTATTGAATTGACTGAGGAAGATGTGATCTACATTGATGATTTCTCTTTGAATTTCTTTGGATCCAAGAAACAGTTTGAACGATTTAGAGCCAAATCAACACTAAGACATCCCCCAGGTAATGAAATCTACAGAGACGATTATATTTCCTTTTTCGAAATTGACGGTAGGAAACAAAGAACGTGGTGTCGTAATATCTGTCTTTTCACCAAACTGTTTCTTGATCACAAAACATTATACTATGACGTTGATCCGTTTTTGTTCTATTGCATGACGAGAAGAGATGAACAAGGGCATCATTTGGTGGGGTATTTCTCTAAAGAGAAGGAATCTCAAGAGGGCTATAATTTGGCTTGTATTTTGACCTTACCACAGTATCAAAGAATGGGATATGGGAGACTTTTGATTGAATTTTCATACGAGTTATCCAAAAAGGACGGAAAGGTTGGTTCTCCTGAGAAGCCGTTGTCAGATTTGGGTCTTTTGTCATATAGAACATACTGGGCGGAAACGATAGTGAAGCTACTAATGGAGTACGATGGTGACCATATTACCATTGATGAGATCAGTGAAAAGACTGCTATGATAACGTCGGATATCTTACACACGGCTGGTGCTTTGAATATCTTGAAATATTATAAAGGTCAACATGCTATCTATTTGACCGATGAGATTATCGCACAGTATGAGAAGTCCAAGCTGAAGAAAAGAAGAACTATCAACCCGGATTTATTGGTATGGAAGGCACCTGTCTTCACTGCTGCTCAATTGAGATTTGGCTGGTAGTGATCCACGCATGTACTGGTGCTACAAATCTGTATAGCGTTAGTGTATGAATTCAGAGACTCCTTTGGAGGGGAGGGGGGTTTGTGTTTTTTTTTTCAAAGATTTTGTTAATTGCAAGTGGTTATACATGACGTTTTAATCAAACGGCATTGGTTTGAACTTGTTGATCTCAGCGGCTCCAATAGCACTAGGAATCTTAATGCCACAACAATCGCCCCAATTAGTGTGGATGTGTTTGACTGATGAATCCAGTTTATTGCTGAGACCTTCAGGTGCCTTCAAGATCTTACCAAAGAAGAAATGTTGGATGATTGGCAACTTGGAGAGGACTTCAACCTTGTACATCTTGATCATTCCTTCATTGACCTTACTCCATGACCTGACGACACTGATATCATCCAGCATAGGGGAATTCCATCTCAGCTTGCTGGATTTCACTGAGTTGATGAAGTGGATGCATTCAAAGTACATGTACTTCTCGTAATACATTTCCACCAAGTCGTCATTATGGATCGACTTCGGTTTGAGATGTTTATGTGTTGACAGCTGGGAAGCACCGAAGAGAAATGGTAAGAAATGGTAATCGTCTAGACCCCAGACACCATGAGACCCGGCTGGCTCTAACCAGTACACTTTCTGTAGTCTTCTCATTATGGACATGTACTTGTTGAATATTCTGAGCACCACGAGGTCGTAGTCTTGTTCTTGTAGAATGTTCAGTTTGTAAAGAAGCAGGAGAAAGGCGATGAAGTTCAATTCGTGTCCTGAGCCGTAATCAATTCTTTGTTCGTTCCCCCATGATTCGATGAAATACTGCGATAACTCCACACAGGGGTCATTCTCAAACAGGGCAACGACTTGAGGAATGTGTTTCTTGATGATATCGGTGGACTTGCCCTGTAGCTCCTTGTAGAAGTCCTTGAATTCAACCTTCCCAAAACGGGAAATATGCTCGTCGATCTTAATAGGATTGTGGTCTATGACTTTCTCAACCTCATCCAATAAACCAATGATCCCATCAACCACATCGTTGGATTCTTTAACATATGTGTTGTCCTTACCCTTCACTGAGATCGACAGGTTTTGAATGAATTGGAACACCTCCTGGAATGTCTGGCTCTCCAACCACTTGCTTATGTCTGATTGGTTTAGGATTCGCTTGATAGGGGCGATGAATTCTGTTGATGGGGTAACAGTTTGTGCGATTGGTTTGATATTAATAAGGTCGATTTCTGACATTGTGCAGGTAAATAAATAGTTGGGCCAGAAAAGGTGTAGCTGTGGAAATAAACTGGCGGTACAATTTTTCCGATCGGTATATTATAGTTATATTAAATTAAGCTTAAATGAACTATGGTACTAGAAGATGGTATACATCAGTGGAATAGTTAAATTGAATTTGAATTATGATCGAGATTTATAATATTAAATAAATTGATTATGTAAGCGAACCATGATGTTAGACCGGAAATTAATTTACACCAGCAAAGAGCTAAGCTAAAAAGCTTAGTCGAATTTTTCAAAAATATTGAATATATATATAAATTAAATTAAATTAAATTAAATTAAATTATATATAAATTAATTAATTAAATATTTTTAATATAAAATTAATTATTAATTTATTTAATAATTTATAATTAAATAGCACCATATATTTAAACAAACAGTATTCTAAATTTAATTAACCTGCACTTAAATCACTAACAAATTTGTAAACGGTATTAATCATTTGCTTAATTTTGTCTGTTTATACATATTAAATTATTATGAAACCCTAGGTTCAATTGAATCTGATGTTAAGCGCCTACTGACACATATGGTTGACTCAATTCAATTTTTATAATTTTTTAATATTGATAAACCATACATTAAACGTGTCAGACGTGTGCTGTATTGGTGTTTTTAAAAAAGAAAACACATACTTAATAACACAAACTGTCTAATATGAAGTGTTGATATTACAACTATTTAAGGTAAATTGATTCAATGCTCTAACTCATCGTTAGGGGACACATTTTTAATCAATTTGCACAGCTTGTGCCAAAAATTTTTAAAGCGCGGGCTCACACTAGCAAAAGAAAAATAATTTTTAATTGAAGGGGATGCACAGATAGATAGCTTGAAAGCCTTGAAGCAAAAGCCCCATCTATAACGTAGTGCTTTCTTGTTCTTTAGATCCGTCTCATATAAAGAAACCTCCGTACTTCAACCAAGATGCCATCCAGAAACTCCATCAACAAGCCAAAGGACACCATGAACCAAGCTCACAGAAGAGCTGCCGTTGCTAAGAAGAGAGCTGCCAGAGCTAAGAGAGGTGACTTTGCCCCACCTAGATCTGCTGCTACTTCTCAATCCGGTACCGTCAAGTCTACCGCCTTAGCTTTATACAAGGGTGATGTCGAAGAACGTGGTGCCTTCACTACCAAGACCTTATCCAACAAGAGAAAGCAAAAGATTGAAAGAAACAAGAAGTACATTGCTGCCAGAAACAATAAGCTTTTGATCGATGCTCAAGCCACCGCTGAAGAAAAGATGGAAGTCGACGAAGAACCAAACCCTGTTCAAAAGAAGTTGATCAAGAAAAACACCGTCAAAGATGCTCTTTGGTCTGTCATTGAAGATGGCATCACTGCTCAACTTATAGTGGATGCTCATGGTCAAGGTACTACCTTAGGTGGTCCAGCCTTTTAAGCCAGGCAACTTGTCATCATGCAACCAATTCGTATCTTGGTTTTGTTACCTTTGTTTGTACATTAGATTATAATCACTCATATTGTCATATCTGATATTGCTTGAACTGGTATAGCTGCTGCTGCTGTACCAATGTAGTCAAAATCTTGTATCCTTTGAAACACCTGACTAATTGATGATCTTGGACAACTGGTCAATTTACAAATCGAATCATATGAAACAAGAAATAATCATAAAATATTACTTATAGCAGGAACAAATTACATAGGTTCATAAGCTCATGGTCTCACAGTAAAAAAAAAACGATATCTCTCTATATTCATGTTCTGGTTCAATAATTCATGCCAACGTTCCTTAAAATAGCATCATGGAAAGCCTCAATTGGATCGATGTCCAATTCATCCAATTGCTCTTGAGTCCTTGAAAACATCTCTATGAAATCCTCAATATTGTTATATTTCGTAGCCCATCTCATATTCTTCATCATTCCAGAGTTTGTCAAGTCGATCTCTAATTGACGTTTCGTAGTGTCTCTATGGTTGGATCTGTGCATCATGGGATTTTCCTGTTTGATGAATAAGTCTTGAATGTTTTTGAAATTTAACCAGGATATTGAGGTCATTTTTAGCACTTGAAGTTCTTGAAGATGGACAAGGATTGATCTAAGGATATCTGTCTCTGTTAAGGGTTTGAATTCATTATCAAAAGTCTTGACGTTGAAATAGACATTTGAATCAGAAAGATATTTAGGCTTCTGTGAATCTGAAGCCATCGATAATGTATGTGTTTGGGATGTGTTGCTCGATGACATGTATAATGCTTCTTCCACTAGTGAGAAACCTAATCCGTGTTTATTGTGTTTCTTGTCAGGGTACATAATCTTATGGTCAGAGGATAATGCGATTGAAGAGATATTCAATTCTGTAATGTTTGGACAAAGTTCTATGAAATGGAGAACATATCCAATTGGGAGATCCTTAGAGTTGGCATATTTCAAAAGAAACTTATTCGTGTATGGATGTTTGGAATGGAATGGTTGGAATTCAGGATTGTTGACTTTAAAACTAACACTCTTAGGTTTTGAAGTACTTGATGTCGACTTTTTAGAGCCCCTAAGGTTTAAGTCAGACAAAGATCTTGGTCTTTTTCTAGATTTTAATCCTTGCTTAAAAAGCTCCTTAATCTTGTTCAAAGAAGACATAGTGGTCGTGTCAATGTTTGTCGTAGTGGTTCTTAGTCTATCCATCAGTCTTGAGCGATTGGAATGAGTAGAAACAGACAGAGAATCAACACTCAGAGTAGACTTGGATTTGGATAAAGTATAAGAATTAAGCAAATTAGAACCATACAATGGATCACCTTTATATTTCCAATCACGCCAAGAAGCATAAGCGTAATCAAGAGCTTCAACTTCATTCAGAGACTCGTTGTCATCATCTCCGGAATTCCCATTTGAGTTGCCTGGTAGTATAGCACCCATTTCCAACTTACTGAAGTCCAAGTTCTTAACCAAGTAACCATTGAATGGATTCTCCCTTAAAGAAGTCAATAGTTGTGCCACACGATAAGTCGACTTCAATAAAGGGGATTGATAAACCAGAGGCTTAGTGGCATCATAAAAGGATCTGTTAATGTAAAGACAAGTGACTTGTGAACGATAGTCACCAGTGTATTCGACGATAAGGCTTAAAACCTCAATTGGCAAAGAATGAATAGTTACAGGTGTGTGTTGGTGATTGTTGTGAGATTTGAAAGAGCTGTTGCTGCTGCTACTGATTCTGAAGAGATCTGTTTGATCCAGTTTAGTGAGGAGTTTCTTGATTGTCTTATTATGATCTGATTGTAATAACAAAGATTTATAAGAGAACTTAGATTTGCCTTCCTTAGAGTGTTGCTGATCTTTAGAAGGTCTGTGAGTTGATGAGGCTGGAGAAGAAGAAGAAGAAGAAGAAGAAGAAGAAGAAGAAGAAGAAGAAGAAGAAGAAGGCGAGAGTGTTTTGGAATCAGACCTAGCTGTATAAATAAAAGTCCGATAACTTGGCTGTTTGGAAGCCATGTTTGAGATTGATCTCTTCACAATAGACCGTCCATAATGATCATAATTGTTATTGACAATATTGATACTGCCTCTCAAACCATCTGAGTGTGATAACGAGGGACTTCTGCTTCTTGTGGTGGTGCTTGCTGTCCGAGTCAGAGAGTTGGGATATACCACCACAGGTGTAACTGATGGAGGACCAAAAGAATCCCCACGATTTCTTGTCACAATCATAGTGTCTGTTACTTTGTTCTAATCCCTTCAAATGATGATGATAAAAGGTAAGCCGACCAAAAACACATAGCTGCTTTAATAGATTTTCCTCCTTGACCAGGTTAAATTTATTTCAGCCATTTTATAAATTATAAAACAACATTTATAAGGGGGCACATTAATAAAACAATATTGTTTGCCACCAGGCTTACCCACCCACACCAGCCTCTAAAATTCGTGATCGATTGTTCTGATTTGCTGCAGGTATAGACATATATAGTTCATGTACCTGGGCCCCCCTGGGCTGTTAGTTAACCTACTTGAACGCGGGGAGTTAGAATCAACTCCTGATCTACAATTTGCTGGAGTAGATATGGGCCACACTCAACAATAAAACCCACAAATACTAATCTTAATTGGACTAGACTTGAACAGACTACAAGATCTGACCTATCATGCTTCACCAATATTATATTATATTATTGTTTGTATAATTAGTCAAGAGTCAATTCCTACACTTAGATTTCTACCAATAGCGTGTCTGGCAATCCGATTCCTGGATCAATTCTTACAATCTTAAAATCTTACAATTAGCCAGTAAGTACGGCATACTCGTGGTATACATACACCTTAAATCGATAGCCGCTAGTTGTCGCAACCTGGGCAGTGGAATGGGAAATGAGGATTCCATTTTAAAAGTAACCTATAAGTCATTTATAAGTTGTAAGTCATTTGTAAATATTTCATGGAAACGATCCAATATTTATTGAAGAAGATGTTTCTTTGAACTTGACCATCATCTGGTGCGCTATATCCGGAATTAGTCTAATTAATGTCCAAATATGGAAACTATTCAGGAACCCTTAAACTGTCAAACACATTCGGGTGTGCTTTATCTTTGAATTGTTGTTTAAGTATTCAATTTCTAACCACTTCTATTAAAATTTAACTATAGAATTTATTAATAAGTATACAGATAATAAACCAACCCAATAACAACACAAGAAACAATGAAGAATTTCAGAATCTTAAAAAGTAATCTTTCAATACATTCAGCAAACTTCGTTCTAACTTGATCATCGATCTGCTCTCTAAAAAGCCCCCTGAAATAGAAACCTCTATCTAACTTCGTTACAAAGTTGGAAATCTCTCTTGTATGATGCGCAGTTAGAAAGTTCTTTAGTGATGTTGTTGTTTGGATTAAAGCTTGTTTGAAAACGTCTTCAATCAACCCCTTTATTTTGGTTTCGATTCTATTCGTTAGTTGTGTTTCTAGTTCTGTGACGAAGTTATCAGAGAACATTATCTGTGTGATGATGTTCTTTGATACTAAGGAGTTGAAATACGTCTCGAATTCATCGGACTGGAGAAGGATAGGAAGTTCAGTGTTGATGTTTTCAGAGAGTTTTGATTCTAAGAGTTTTAAGAGAGAAGTTTGGAGTTCTACTCTCATTGATTGCATATTTGCTTTGATCTCTGACGATTGAGTCGGTTTATACTCATCTTTCAATTCCTTGATGGTTACTTCTTTGACGGATGTCTTCAACTTCACCGTCAGGCTCTCTTGTAATCGTAACAATAACGACTCACGAATAATAGGTTCTAATGAATCAGTGATTGACCTTTCAAATTGATACATCAAATCAACGATCATTTCATTCTGGAATTCCTTAGTCATCACCTTATCACGTAGTTCTTCGACGAATTTCTTATCATCGAGTAAGTCGGTCTTTGGGGTTACTGCTACTCTAGTAGTTTGAGTAACAGCTGTTGGTAAACTCACTTCATCATCAGAATCAATGACCACACCTTCTTCGTCACTAGAATCCATCCATTCACCCACAGTCTTCTCCCTGAGTATCTGTTTCTCCTGATATGAAACCAGCTGAGTCTTCCTGGTTCTGTTGATCTGACTATGAGGTCTCGACTTTTCAACCATCTTAGCACCGAATAAATCACCTCTTCTCGCATAGAATGTCAACCTTGTACCGTTTATACCTCCGCCATAATTTACCCATGTGAAGGATTCATTGGAGTCGATTTCTGTTGTACGTCGTTTGAGTTCTGGGTTATTGGTGATGGTGGGAGTTTTGAGGATTGAAGGGAATCGTGATTTCAAGTGCTTGGTGATTAACCCGATGTATTCTGTTGTTCTTTGATTGGTGAATTTCAAAGGAATGATGAGGGAATAATTGGTAAGTTCATCTTCTGCTAGGAATTCCAACCCTTTGATGATTCTTGGGATCTGTTTCAACTCTGTGCTTGTTAAAGAGAGCTGTTTTGGGGCGATTGAAGGTTGCTTGGTGTCTTCGAAGTTCAGAGATAATTGATAGTTCACACACTCTTTCATGAACTCTTCACTTGAAGTGTCGATATCGGTAATGTAATCAAGTAAGATAATCTTAATATCAAACTTCTTTCTTAAAGTTCCCAGTCCTCTAACCATAACCTGACTAATGAACATATTATAAGCGTAACAATTGATCAAAACCACTGAAGCTCTCTCAATAGCGTCTTGTATTTTCCCTTTGAACTTCTTAATATCTGGAACATTCAGAATCGACGTGGACTCTATCAACAAATGCTCTTTAAGCAGAGTACATATCTCAGAGGATGCAGTTCCCATAGTGGAGAAATTAATAAAGACGAACCGTTTAGGTAAGTCATTAAGAACCTTCTTCAAGGCTAAGGATCCATCCTTTTGCTTCACTAAAGCTCCTAAGTCTTCTAGGACTTGTTTCCCTTTAAGATAGAATTCCAATTTAAGCTTATTCTCAAACTTATCTGCGTCTAACGTGTACGATTTCAAAGAATCATCATTACAAGCATCTGGTATGATACCTTTTGATGGATACCTATTCCTTAGCTCACGGACGATTTTCTTCAAGAACTCAAAGAATTTCTCCTCTTTATAGTCAATCAGCGTGATAACCAAATCATACCGTTGACTCATCCCATACTCTGTAATATCCTCAAACTGATCTCTAGTAGTGACGAACGTCCTAAGTACGGTATCTAGACCACTTTGAGCGATATTCAAACGGCCATCACCGACAATCTCAGTAGTCAACGAATCGTAAAGAGATCGTTGGTAATACGAGTCCTTCATGAGAAGTTCTCGATTAGCATACTCAAGACAGACCAAATTCAAATCATATTTCTCTTTAAACGTATCGATGACGTTGAAAATGGATTCTCTATGATGGAATTGATGGTTGTTCTTATGGACTATAATCACTTTGTTTGAAGGGTTGTCAATCGCATCCGATAGTTTTTTATAGAATTGTTTCATAGTAATTTCGAATCGATTCACTGCGATGCTGTCCGGTATCACTATCGTCAGGGATTCAGTTATGTTCCTCTTACCGGAGTTCATGAACGATATCGAGATGATTATGAACTTGGTGGGTTTCGACATCGTAAAATATGCGGCAGTCTGCTTGTCACCGGCGCCCAAGATATCTATTTAATATTGGTTCATCTGACATCTTCGATTCCTCTAAGTGGATACGTTGCAAGTATGAGATTTTGTTCAAGATGATTTTTTTTTTGTTCAAGATGATCTTTCAAACAAGGGGAATTTTATTATATTTTAAAGTACTTTTATGTGAAGCTGTCAAACTATCACGGGTTGATCTGAGGATATCGATCTGAGCTGTCATGATTATGATGAAGTGTTGTAGTACAGTTATGGAGTTTACGGATTAAGAAGTAGCCGTTAAGTTAAAGTATATTACAAATTAAAATTGATATAAATGGTGAAGGAATAAATAAGGGCGTAGACCTGCAAAAGCATATTCTAGAGGTAGACCTAGATCTAGCTGTTCAAAAATTGAGTAAGAACAGTCGAAATTTGTATGATGGAGTTTGATGATTTTGGCATCTATTTGTTTGTTTACGCAACAGTACAAGTGATCCATTGACCGTTTAAGATAAAGTTATCAGTGTTTTCGGAATTTTCCTTTGGAGCAGCAGAAGCGGAAGAGACGTTGTTGATGTATTGCATTTTTGATATAAGAGGTGAGATTAGTTTTGTTGATGATGCAAATAAGAAGTGTTTTAAATTTTGAATTGGAAATAGAGTGGAGTTTTGACATCTTTTATACATGTTCAGTATACTATGGAGGTTTGTTTTGTATCTGTGAATTTCTATGATTTTGTGTTTGAGATTTTTAAAGACGGGTCTGCGCGCCTTCCTAATTTGGACTTATGAATGGTTTCCTGTTCTTCATTTCTTACAAACTTTCAAGACATTTCTTATTTCTAAGTAACCATGTCAACCACCAGCGCCAACCCTCCAAGGATGGAGAATCGTTCACCACCACCTTCTGCGATCTGATCGCTGATGTATGGGGACTTTCCTTGGTCCGCTGATGTCACGTGTCTGACGCGAAATCTCTCGGTCTGGGAAAATCCCAGAATGTATGAAAACGGTAGAGAAGATTTTGAAAGAGACAGGTTTTAGTGTTAAAAGTTGAAGCTGGAAAATTGTGATTAAAAATAGAGTTAATTGAAGATTGTGAATTCTTTTGAAAATATTTTGGTATTTAAAGGTACTTCTTTTGGTTTTTCTGATGGTTTCTTTACAGTACAGGTTATTTTTTAGTTGTTTGATTAGTAATCTTACAAATATACATGTGCAAGTCGTCGTACCTTAAAAAAAAAAAGATTCATCCGGACATTCTAGGAGCTCACTGTTCCGGGTACTTGTCAGTTCTGTCAGTTTGAATGGGGATCTCATGATCGAATTATCAGATGACTTAAATCAACCAACAAGGTGTTAAACAACCACAAAGGAACAATCTTTCAACACACATACAAATATATATACACATACACGTCATACAATGGTCAAATCAATTATCGCACCATCAATCCTTGCCTCTGATTTCTCCAACTTAGGTTGTGATTGCCACCGTATTTTAAACTCAGATGCTGATTGGCTTCACATTGACGTTATGGATGGACATTTCGTTCCTAATATTTCTCTCGGGTTACCAGTCGTTGAATCTCTAAGAAAGGCAGTCCCACGTACCGAGGGGGGTCATAGATCATTTTTCGATTGTCATATGATGATTGCCAACCCTGAGAAATGGGTTGAAGAGTTCGTCAAGGCCGGTGCTGATCAATTCACATTTCATTACGAAGCTACTACTGACGCATTAGCCTTAGTGAAGTTGATCAAATCTTTTGGGATTAGAGCTGCTTGCGCTATCAAACCTGGTACTCCAGTCGATGTTCTTTTTGAATTGGGTCAATATTTAGATATGGCTTTAGTTATGACTGTTGAACCTGGGTTCGGTGGTCAAAAATTCATGGCTGATATGATGCCTAAGGTTGAAGCCCTAAGAGCTAAATTCCCACAATTGGACATCCAAGTTGATGGTGGGTTAGGTAAGGAAACCATTCCTGTTGCTGCTAAGGCTGGGGCCAATGTTATCGTTGCTGGTACTGCTGTGTTTGGGGCTGCTGATCCTGTTGATGTTATTAAGTTCATGAGAGGTGAGGTTGATAGAAACTTGGAAGAGAAGGGATTGAAGGATTAATCCGTTACCTATAATAATATAGTTAGTATATCTGCGGACAGAATTTTTATCCACTTTTCATGCAGACATATGTATAATACATGCAGGGTGTGTACAGATTTGTCCGAAAATACCTTAAAAATTGCCAAAGAACATATTTAAAAAAAAAAATAAGTGATAAAGAATTAAAAATTAACAATTTAAACAGATGTTATACCTCGAAAACTCTCACAACACCCAGAATAACCAACGTACAAACCGTAAAGAACGAACACCAGACAAAACCAGTTTGCCAGGCGCTTCTAAAGGCATCCTCGATGTTCAGAAGCAACACCAAAGCCAACGAGGAGAAGAACAAAGCAATGACAATGGAGGCAAGGACAACACCAAACACCAGCTTGCCCACAACGATACCCTCTTTAGCAAAGACAGAGAAGATGATGATGGTCGTAATGATCGTGATGATGTCCGCAAACATAGAAGAAGCCAACGACAGGAACAACTTAAACTTGTCGTTTCTGTACCGTTGCTGTTCATAGTGACGATACTTGGTAGCTAAGAACAGAGAGTCATTGTCACTGTCACGTGGATCGTCACCATCATCGTTACTACTTCCATCAGTCATCACAGCGCCATAGAGGCCGTCACTACCACCACTCTCCAAAAGCCTCTGGGCCTCTGTATCGTCATCGTCGATTATCGGATCAAACAGACCAGGGATACAACGGTTTAACCACTTGGCCAACTTGAAACTCATCTTATAAAAGGCATCCACACTGCCACTTGAAAACAATCCTGTTGCTGCTTCATCGTCGTCGTCTTCATATCCCGCAGAATCAATCATGAATCCTCCATCATTGTCTTCATAGTCAGACCCATGATCAAACTCATTCCAGTACCGTAGCTGTAACGTACTCGTAGCCTCACTAGAAACGGAAGCCCCCTTCTGTGTACTGCCACTGACACTACCAGACTCACTTTCAGCACTGTAACTAGTGACCCCTGAGCCAAAACTAGTTGACCGTGATTTCTTAGGCCTAGTTATACGTGGGGGTAATTTCCTGATATCTATCACCTCTTCTCCTTCCTCTGCCCTATCAGAACCAAACACTTGCATCCATGTTGGTCTGAATGGAAGCTTGCCGTAATGATACAAAGAGTAGGTCAATAAGTTGAAAGACGTGTCGATTTTGTAGACTAGATGTGAGCCACGCAGTTCTTGAAGTGGCGATGTTTCGTTGTGTGTCTCATTCTCCTCGCTGTTGCTATTGATAGGTGAGCTGTAACGGATACAGAGATGGGCATACGGGAATTTGGTGGACTGAGTGTCATTGATTGAGGTCCAGTCGGTTGTCTGTAGATCGTTGATGTCGAATTCGATGTTTGAACGTAGTGAGATCCAAGTCTTTTTGCTGGTTTTTCCTTGCTTCGTTGTGACTGATTCAGCAGGGCTAGCAGTAGTACCAGTGGCGGTTGTTGTTGTTGGAACAGAGAATCTGGACCTTATGGATCTGACTTTCAACACCGGCGTGATGTGCTTGGTGAAGAGCCATTCGATGGAGACCTTTTCGAGGGAGCCCAAACAGGACATGGTCTTCTCGTGGGTCTTGTAGAAGGACTCGTAGGACTCACTGCTCAACACTGCGGCAAGTAGAGCAGACGTGAACGCGCTGTCCGATAAAGTGACGTTGGAACACTTTCTCAACCCTCCAATGGCACTGATCAGGAAACTGGTCTTGTTGACATTGGCATTGGACTGATCGGTGAGCAGAGAGCCGGGGTCCGTGTTGTTCTTGATGGATTGGAACTGCTTTGGATCATCCAGGAGAATCTGTGTACACAGTGAGCTGCCGGTCAGAAGGGCATCTTCTTGGTTCAGGTAGATGGAATTGGAACGATATTCTTCGGTGTTGGACACCTGGGAGTTGCCGCATTCTTCAGACTCTCCAGAGGCGGTTTGCTTGGAAGTGGAAGTGGCTGGTTCAAACGGCGTGTTGAGAAGCTCCCTTAGGGACAACGTCGACATGTGGTTCTTCATCTGCTGGAGACTCCTGACCTGGTTCGAGGTAGAATCGTCAACAAAGAAGAAATTGGCCAATAGGAACAGCTTCAACTCTGCCAAGTTGTCATAATGAACAAGAAAGTTCTCGAGAAAAATGCCCTCCTTCACCGATTGGAAGTCAAAAGTGTCGTTCTTCGAGAGGTTTTCTATTGGATTGGCATGTGACATTCGTCTCTTCATAGAATAATCTTCGGTACCAGCACCAGCACCACCACCACCAGTAGTAGTAGTTACAGCAGTATCAACACCGGATGTGGCTGTATTTGTGGCTGCAATGTTTCTCACAAGATCGTAGATCAGCGACATCTCGAGATAGAACCCACTGATGTCAACATATATAAATGACGATGGATTCCGAATCATATACCTATTCACCTTGGCATTCAATTGGCCCTCGTCCTTCGAATACTTGGTGTACTTCTTCAAAAGCTTTCTCAGCGCAGTCTTCTGGATACCAATGAACCGAGCCAGGTTTCTCAAGTCCTTGTTAAGCTTGGTCAATTGGGACGAGATGATGTCCAGAAGGGCCGAATTGGTCTGTATACTTTCAATCAAATCTTCAATGTATAGAATGCGTCGTTTGACCTCCCCCATTTTGGAGGAAAGGAATAAGTTCACTGTGTCGATTTGCTCGATTATACTTTCGTACAGTGCTGTGATCTTGGCCGGGTCTGTACAACTGGTGCTGTCCTGTGTCGCTAGTCGGATTTGTTGCTTGAGTTCATTGTAGTCTATGTTATAGCTTCGCCATTCGGGAACACTTTTGGAGCGTAGTTGTGAACCAAACTTCATGTTTTGCACCGTCTGTAAACTTTACTTGGAGTGGACACAGTAAATGTTACAGTTGCAATGACTTTAATATAGAGATTATCGCGGGCCGGAGAGTCTTTTATATATATAACTAATATGCTTGAAAGCTCCCTCCAATCTTGACGCCTATTTTTTTTTTTGATGCAACAAAGGCTGATAAACTCCACAGCCTGTAGATACAGCTTGACAGATGACAGGGTCTCAAAACCGCGGTACATGTTTTAATTTTTTTTTTTTTGGCTGGCGTTCTACCGACGTCCCGACTCCCGAGTGACTGAGTCCCAAATATCTACCTTGTTGCTGTAGTACTTACTGTACCTGCAAGTCAAAGTCCGAGTTCCAGACTCTGGAGTCTGAAGATATTTATACCGATCAATCCCGAATTCCGAATTATAAATAATATAATAGAGCTGATCAATAGACGAAGATTCATAGCTCGTACATCATGTACTTGTTCTCATAATTTAATATAAATTCAAAAATTGTACACTCGATCCCACGTGGCAAACAATTACGCGCGTACATATCATTTTATACAATTCACACAAAATCAGTCATATAATAATACTGTTGAGTTGTATGTTCAGCAGCAGTTTGCTCTCACACGATCATTATTATGATCTAGTAAAATTAAGTAGTGTGACATGATCAGCCTTCCAGTATCTCCACAGTTCAACAGTATTATCATAACTAAGTACTTAATAATTCTACCTGATGTGAATTTCTCATCTTAATTGTAATTATTATCTTGATCTTTTTATCTTATCGCGTCAACCTAATCTTTAGTACTGCCAAGACCAGCCAACCCTCTCTACCAGCTTAAATAGTAGTACAGATAGTAGATAAATTTACGACATGACAACGGTCTAGTACTTGTACTATAGCATATATTATTGTTACATATTACTTGGCCGGGGGTATAATAGTACAATTTAGAAGAACAGCATTACACCGTACTACTCAAGTCGACATATCATCATGTATTCATATGCCGTATACATCTCTATATTTATGAGCCACACGTGGGTTAGTCTCTGCTGGCTGCACTAACTGAGTCAAATGACATGAGTCATTTATAACACCAGCGCCACAGTATAAGAAGTCATATAACAAGAACAACAACAATTATTAGACAAGAGTGCTCACAATTAATGAATTAGTACTGAAATATATATTACCTAAAATGTTTGAAGAAGGAAATAATTCTTTGGACATTGGCATCTAAGGGTTTTCGAATGTATAGATATATGTAGAAGCTGTTTCTAATTCTATTTAAAAGTCATTTCAGAGTTTATTTTAAATGAACCAACGTGTGTGTACTATATATATATATCCAAGTGGTACTAGTCTAGTACTGTTCACAATTATCTTAAATAACGTGATATATCTATAAGCTTAATTATGTTGTAAGACATTAACGAACACGTATATATATATAAACATATAAAAACAGATATAAACAAACACTGTAAAACCTCATATAAAAACACACACACACACACACACTCTCTCTCTCCTTCTTCTTTTCTTTTGATAACAATACTGCTAATAATAATAATGTACACTTTATAACCATCTTCTCCAACCTTCAAAACCTTTAAAAAAAAGAATTCCATTGCTTTTTTTTTGTAACCAACATTCTTTCTAAACGACCTTGATATCACCATCAGCATCTATTTGTTGCTTTGTAGAATCATGATTTTCCCTTTCTTGGACTTTTTCTTCATCAACTTGTTGTTGGTCACCCTTTTCCTCAACTTCTACAACTTCAGAGACAGGGGCAGCAACAACAACAACAGCAGCAGCAGCAGCAGAAGAAACAGATTCAGGTTCAGTTGATGTTGTTGTAGCTTCAGGTTTGTTTGAATCTACATGGGTGATATCGGAAACACTTTCATCTTGAGCCAGTGTTGAATCAGCATCGACTGTCAAATCACCGGATTGTTCCAAGACTTTCTCAGTTAGAGATTTCTTCTTCAAAACAGCTTCAGTTGATGTCGTTGTTGATCCAATATGAGTCGAATCAGCAGCGATAGTCTCATCGGCCTTTTCTATCGTTTGATCTTGATCGTCCTCTCTTGTCACTTCACTGTCAGCTTCTGGCTTGATGGATGGTTCTTCGACGTCAATCACTTGTTCGGTGGAAATGATCTTGTGGGAGTTTCCAATGGCCTTGAAATACTCTTCAGGACTAGAGTTCAAAAGATTGAAAGTGGTATTCAATTGAGAGACCTTTTCAGAGGCAGCATCTTCGGAAAGGTCTTCACCGTCTTCCTGAGGTTCGAAAGTGGAGATCAATTGTTGATCAAGAGCCCGTTTCAATTTCTTGACTCTCTTGTCTTCTTGGGACTTTTCCTGTTCCAACTCTGCTTCGGATAACGTTGCCTTGTTATAAACAGAATGTCTGGTGTATTCATCACTGGTGCTCTTTTCGAAGAACAACTTATAGTTATCTGGCCGAATCTTGATCTTCAACTCTGGTCTCATGTAAGCCTGGACAGCGTCTTCTTCTACAGCAGAGAATTGACTCTCGTTGATAAAGGGAGGGTTCATTTCACTGCAATCGACACCTTCTGTTGGATGTGAGATGACATATGTGGTCATATAATAGTCCCATTTCTCCTGCTCGGTCTTTTGGTCCTGCAAAGTCAGATCGTCATGGCTGATGAATTGAACACAGACATGTTGATTGGCCTTATCGAACTCGATTCTGAACATGTTATCATCCGGGTTCATCTGGTCTCTGACCTTGGAACGGTAGATGATTTGATCAGTGGCCGACGTGGACTTGGATCTGCGGTCCTTCTGGAACAAGTACATGATTTCAGAGGTACGGTTGTCTGTGATGACGGTGTGAAGGTGTTTGACAAACGCCTGGACAACCTTGTCAATGGTGTAAAGCTTGAAGGCCCTGTTTCTGTACGCTTGGCGCAAGGATTCTTCAAACCATTGATGGTCTAGCTCACCTTCGATGGCCTTTTCACAAAGAACCAGCAGTTGGGAGTAGGCATCCTCCTTGACGAACTCCAAGCCCATATCAGCCAATTGGTTGTTGATTAGAGTCAAATCCTTGGCGAATTGAACTTCGTTACGGCCCTTGATGTCCGCTGTGACTTCTTCGTTGAGGTTCTTGACCTCCAACAAACGGTCATAGAGAACTCTCAGGTGGCGGAAGAACAAGTAGATATTGGTGTTACCGAACAAGTTAAAGAGATTTCTGTCCTTGTTTTCAGGGTTGGAGGTCCCGTTTGCTGGCGATTCGTTGGAGTTGATCCAAGGAGTAGCAACGGAGTCTTCTTGCTCTTCTTCTTCTTCTTCCTCGGTCTTGGTTCCTTCCATTTCTTGGTCTTTGTCGTCAGCCTTGGCAGAGTTGGATTCAGACTCTTCGGTCTTAGAATGCTTGGCTCTCTTTAAAACATCCTTCAACAAATCAACATCACGATGACGCTTACGACCAGCTGAGGCAGCGGTAGGCGTAGTTGTGGCTGAGTCTTCTGATTCAGATGGAGACGGCACCACAGCAGAATCAGCAATAGGATGATGATCAGCAGCAGAATCAGCAAGGCTTTTAAGTCTATCTTCAGTTTCTTGGATTCTCTTAGCCAAGGCTTCTTCGACAACAGACTCGTCAATAGCAAAGAACAAACCGACAAAGAACTTGATGAATTCCACGATTTTTTCACGGTCAGCAACAGAGTATGGGCCTTGAGCAAAGGAGTAAACATGGACAAACTTGATGATGTCAAAGAGAACCTCCTTGTCCTCGAACTCGTAGTCCAATTGCTTCTGTGGCTTTGGGGTCAAGGGATGCAATCTCTTGTTTGTTTGCTCGGACTTGATGGTGCTGATTTCGGAGATCAACTGTTTGCTCGTGAGAAGCTTCTTGTCCGTCTGCTTGAAGGTGAGACCCATGTGGTCCAGGGACTTGAAGAAGACCTTCTGTTCCATCTCCCTCCAGACCTTGTTCCATTCACGATGGGACTTTCTCCATTCCTCATCCTTCTGTTTCAACCTCTTCAAGACAATTGGAACAGCAATGGCTGGTCTGGCGTGCAAGGCATCGATGACTTCAAAGCCCTTCTCCTTACCGTAGACCTTTCTGATAACCTTCTTGTAGATAGTCAAGGAGGTATGGCCCAAGCCATCGGCCAACTTGAAGGAGTCCTTTTCTTCGACAGTCATGTTGGCGATTCTATTCGCGATGGTTTCCAGAGTTTGGATGGTTCTCAAGTTGGATTCCATGAAGAAATCGTATTCGTGTCTCTCTTCCTCGATCTTGAACAGGGTTTCTTCGTATTGGTTCTTACGATGGGCAATGAACCCGGAATCCTCCGAAGCCCAAGTTGGATGGCCGACCCATTCGTCGTTCAAAACCTCCCAGCACATATCGTCTCTTCCGGAACAGGGCATCATGGTTTCTTCCTTTGGCAGCTTTCTGTAACTTGGGCCACAAGGCTTGCAGAGCAACAAATCCAACTGATGTTTCTTGAAAGTGATGTTTTCAATGTAATACGGAGCCTCGTCAAAGCCAATGAAGGACTTGAACCATTCGAACAACTCCTGGTGGGCACCGATAAAACCTTCGACCCGCTCAACCAAGGTATCCTTGTCGATCAAATCTTGGTTGAACAGATTGAGAATCTTCAAGAACTCGTTGTAGGTCTGCTTGCTTCCAATGGCCTTCTTCACCTTGTCGAAAAAGGTGATCTCTTCGACCAAAGTGGAGGTCTTGCTAGAAGGCTCAATAGGCTCAGGAATCCCCGGAACTAAAGTGGACGATATATCGTCAATAAGCTTGCGTCTTGGAGGCTCATCTCTAGCACTTGAAGTTTGGACCTCAATCCTGTTGTTGACGGCAGCCGCAGAAGAAGCAGCAGCAGCAGCTCCAGAAGAAGCCACAGCATTGGATTGGTCATTAGTATCTTTACTACCCTTGGTCACACCAGTCGGTGGAGAGAAGTTCCCAACCGGTGGCAATTGGGATTGGCTCTGTGAAGAGGACAACTGGCCGATTTGGGATTCACCGCTAGTGTCAGGAAGGAACTGTTTGAAATCATCCAATAAATCAGGGGCGCCGTGGAATAGGAGAGTCACCTCGGTGTAGACGTCACTGATAGGCTTTTGCTCTCTTTGATACGTCTGTAGGATTTCCAAGAACTTCTTGTAGATGTCCGGCGAGCTGGCATATCTGTTCTTGATCTTGTTCACATAGTTGATAGCATGGTTGAATTCCACAGGAGTGGAGTTTCTATTCTCAGTAGAGCCAGCAGCAACGGAAGAAGAAGAAGCAGTTGCAGCAGCAGCAGTTGCAGTAGAAGCAGACGTGACGGCTGCTGGATAAGAAGAAGTGCCTCTATTGGCAGCAGCTTGTAAGTGGGTCATAGAAGAAGAAGAAGAAGATTGCTGTTGATCTGATTGCTTCTGTTGTGATTTCAATTGCTGTGGCTCAGCTTGTGGAGGCTGGCGCAACTGGTTCTCCTTGAACCCTTGTCCATAGGGCTCGGTGTATGAAGCGGTTGTTTGGTGTGCCTCCAGTTGACCGGAAGGAGTCGTGGCGGAAGTCGACGAGACAGTTCCGGCAGAGTTGTTCTGAACCACAGAATGTGTTTGACTGTTCCATTCAAATCCATTGCCAGTGTTCCGAGCAGTGGTTCCCAAAGGAGTGGTGACCTTGATAGGATTAGGGTCGTTTGGGT
>JAKUBK010000065.1:0-37169 GCA_030566875.1 Waltiozyma chaumierensis | reverse complement strand
ATTTAAAACTAGTACTCTATATATAATTTAATTTTTTTTAGCTATATATATAATAATATAATATTATTAATATTAATTTTTTTAAATGATCTGCAAATTCTATATATTTATATATATAATATTAATTTAAGAATTATTAATTTTTATTTAATTTATTTATTTAATAATATATCTTTTTGTGTGTAACTAATATTAATATATATTTTAATTAATTATTATATATTAAGCATGTATATATGATATTATTATTCAGCTTCGAATTCCCTACGTATAAATACGTTTTACTGCTGAGTATTGATACACAGGTATCGGTCTAGAACATAAATTTCTCAATTATACATTAAAATAAAGCATATATATAAATCGATGTACGAAAATATTGTGACAGATCATTTTTAAGTTTGACCTTGATGATCATTAATTGAA
Source organism: Waltiozyma chaumierensis (assembly GCA_030566875.1). Lineage (NCBI taxonomy): Eukaryota > Fungi > Ascomycota > Saccharomycetes > Phaffomycetales > Wickerhamomycetaceae > Waltiozyma > Waltiozyma chaumierensis. Next base: position 36,743 of record JAKUBK010000065.1, on the reverse strand, counting down.
ATGATAAATATATTTAGTATTGTAAATTCGGGGGGTTTGCTGACAGTACTACATTCAAGAGATCAAGCGAAAAAGACTCTAGAATAAGGGAATAAATACAAGATAGAAAATAAATCAAATAGTTGTACAAAATTCGGAAATATCCAAGACATATAAAGACCCAATATGGTTGGCAAACAAACTAGCCTTAAAACTAAAGAGAGGAGCACTTATTCGTCATCTTCAGCCTTAGTTTCAAAAGGTTCTAAGTTCTTAGTACCTTCTTCCCAAGAGACACCTTCGTAAGTGATTTCCTTAATGGCCTTAATGACATCTTCAACAGCACCTCTAACTTGCTTAGTAGAGTCTCTTTCTCTTAAGGTAACGGAGCCATCCTTAACAGATTCGAAATCAATGGTGATACCGAATGGAGTACCTAATTCATCGTTACGAGCGTATCTCTTACCAATGGAAGCACCAGAGTCATCAACCTTGAAAGGAATTTGTTCCTTTCTCAAGACACGGGAGATGGTCTTAAGGATTGGTTGTAATTCTTCGTTGTTGGACAATGGGACCAAAAGAACCTTGGTTGGAGCAACGATTGGTGGGAAGGAAAGAACACCACGTTCAACGGCTTCTGGACGAGAGTAGAAGGAGTGTTCGAAAACAGCGTAGATGATACGGCCGATACCGAAGGATGGTTCGATAACGTTAGGAGTGTATTCTCTGACGTGGACAGTCTTGGTTTGTAAGGCAATCTTAATGAAGGTGGTGTCCAATTCGATCTCACCAGTGATTTCTGGAAGAGTGAACTTGATGGAACCAGAGGAAGCCAAGTCGGATTCGTACTTGATCAATTGTTCTTGGGTTAATTCCATCAAGAACTTTTCAACGATTGGAGCGTCCTTTCTGAACTTAGGACCGAACTTCTTCTTTTCCAATTCGATTTCGTATTGGGAGACGACTTGTGGCTCAGCTAACTTTTGCTTGACGACTAATTTCTGCTTGGTCTTGTTGGAGTGGACAGTCAAATCGTAAGCGGAACGATCAGCACAACCAACACATTCGATCCAACCGTAGGAGGTTTGTAATTCGGCATCCCAACAGTCAGCAGCATAATGGGCCATTTCATTGGCCATGTGTTGTCTGAATCTCAAACGGGTTGGGTCAACACCGATCTTAGTCAAGAATTGGTAGATTCTGGCAAGGAAGTAACCTAAGGTTTCGTTGTCGACTAAACCAGAGGCGACAGCTTCACCGACACTGGTGACAGTGACTTGAGTGGAACCAGCTTGTTGAACTTCCTTTGGTAAGAAAGTCAACTTGATGTCCTTGACTTCGTCGAAACGTTCATGCTTCTTGTTTTCAGGGTCAACGAAATGTTCAATTTCAGCCATCAAGAATTCACGAACTCTTAATAAACCAGCTCTTGGAGAAATTTCGTTTCTGAAAGACTTACCGATGGCAGCTGAGGCAAAAGGCATCTTCAAGTTGTTGAAATCGTAAAGCTTGTTGAAGTTCAAGAATTGACCTTGGGCGGTTTCTGGTCTCAAGTACCCCTTCAATTGACCGGATGGACCAATGGCGGTCTCGAACATCAAGTTGAAGGCTCTTGGTGGTTCCAATGGATCGTTGGTGACTGGGTTCTTGATGTCGTACTTGACCATCAATTCACCTAATTGCTCACCAGAGTAACCGTCGATTTGGGCTAGCACAGATTCGTATTCGGCAACGACGTTGTCTTCCAACTTGACAGCCTTAATTTCTTTGACCTTCTTCTTTCTCTTCTTCTTGTCGGCATCTTCTTCTTCGACATCTTCAGCCTTAACACCACGGGCCTCCTTGTCACCCTTCAATCTAGCTTCCAAGACTTCTTCAACCAAGTGATCAGCTCTGAAGATTTCACCGGACTTAGGATCCTTACACATCCAGTCAGAGAACTTGTCAACGTGACCAGAGGTCTTCAGGACTTCATAAGGAGTCAACATAGTGGTGTCAACTTCCAACATGTCTTCTTCCAAGACAAAGTGCTTTCTCCAGATGTCAATGACATTGGCTTGGAAAGAACAACCTGGTGGACCGTAGTCATAAAGACCGGAAACACCACCGTACAATTCGAAGGCTGGGGCGTAGAAGAAACGTCTCTTAAGGACACTTTCCAAGTTTTCACGGGAAAATTCAGCAACAGTGGCTGGAGTGGTAGCTGGCTTACCGGACATTTTAACAATTGGTCTTGTGAGGATACGTTTGTTGGACTGGGTGGTCAGAAGTCTGAGTGGCGAATGAACAGGAGGAGTATTGATGACCTTTGTAAATGTTTTGTTGGTCAATCCTGATGTCAATCTAATTGAGTGAGTTAAAGGCTTGATAATTTTGGAAAAAACTGATTCTTGGAAATCAATTAACGAAAAAAATTACACTAAAGACGGGATACAACGATATAAGAAAGATTCTTGAATCGGGATTATCTGGATCTCTTGAATACTACAATGAAACCATTTTGATTAATCCTAATGACTTGTCTTTCTTGTCTTTTTCTTTGATTTTTTTTCCCTGCGTCGACCAATTGATCATCTGTTTTCCACTAGCATGCAGAAATAGAATAGGGTAACTTATATAAGCAACTAAGCTGTTTTTTTTTTATTTGCAAATGCATGGACATGCCGAAGGAAATGTCCTAGAATTGAAGAAATAAATTAAGAAGGAAAATATGAACATGGCCAAACGAAATACACTAGTGAAAGGAACAACGAATAGAATATTTATTCACTCCTGCCACAATATTCAAAAAAAAAATAATAAGGATATTGCAGGTTTTATTAAGAATTGGTCAAAAACCTCTAGGGATTCGTTGAAAAACAAACAGCCGTCTAAGATTTATCAAGAGAGTACTCATGATCAAGGGAACGCCAGTAAACTTTATGAAAACGAATTATCATGGAGAACTTACTTGTGGTAGAGCATACCAGGGTATCAAGGTGCGAGATGTAGATTGTTCTCTTCCAGTCATAGTGACTTGTGAATCTTTTTTTTAAGAGTAAGATTCAAAATAAATTATTGTGAGTGTCTAATGCTAGAGTTCGTTCTAGGAATGATTTGGGTCGATCCAGGGGTTAGTTTAAGCTTTAATGAGGTCAGAAAAAGATGGATTAGGCTTTATAGATCCCAAAAAATGAAGAATTTATGGAATTCACAAATTCTATTATCAAAGAGGATCGGAAACTATGACGACCTTTGTCAAAACATGAAAAGGTCCCTTGGCCCAGTTGGTTAAGGCGTCGTGCTAATATTACAGTTACGCGAAGATCAGCAGTTCGATCCTGCTAGGGACCAATTGTTTTTGTAGCCATTACTATTGGCTCTATATTCCTTTTTTAATGAATTGGGTTTTATTTGGAAAACTTTTGGAAATAAACGAATGATGTTGATTTGAAGATGTGATGTACTATGGTTACCGGAAGTGCTGCTTGGTCTAGGTGTGATAACGTCCGTACTGAAACCTTTTAAGTTTGATTGATACTAAGAGTTAGACTAATCTATTGTGGAGTTGAATGCCTTAAGTTGCAGTGATTTTGGGTTTAGTAGTGATCCAATTAATATGATAGTTTCTGTATCAAATAACATGCTGTGACCCTCCTTCATTGATTGTCCAATGTTTCAAGTTTCTGAGTTTACCTTTAGAAATCAATTGAGAAATAATTGGTCGTCTATTGGAAAATATTATCATGCGATTGATCAGACTTCAAAGTGAATTGGAATAATCCTTTAAAATGATGTTGATTTGATATTGGGTATAAGTACGCTTGTGAATTGAAAGAGACATTCCAAAGTGTCTGGTTAGTGGAACGAAGGAATCATTTTTTTGAAATTATTTTAATGTTTTGTTCCAATAGCAATGTTCAGGGTTTGATGTAATTTAGATAATTCACGCTGTTTCAGGCCGTACGTGTTAAAGTTAAATTAGTTTAGGGCGTGTTTCCCCACGCTCTGTTATCCCGGGGTTATGATTTTGATCATGGATCCGGATGTATAGATAAAAATTTTGTCCAAACATTTCGGGACATTTTGGATTTTTTTTTTTTGGATTCGGACAAACTATCAATCGATTATCTTGCTCAACAAATCAACAAATTAAACTATCGAAATCAATCACTTTAGAAGAACAAATAATTTTTTCAAAAAAAAAAAAAACAAACTTGGAATTACCTGCTTACAAAAATGTCAACAAAGAAATGGATTCTCACTGACCATGTTTCCAGAACGTCATCACAGTACCTCAAATCAGCTCTATGTTCACACTTCAAATCTCAAAGACCTCTGACACCAACAGAGATTCCCAAAGGATATCATTTCCTCTACTTCAATTCTAAATCAGAGGAGCTTGATTTATCAGTAGATGGTTATGACTCTCATCAGACACCTTTGGAACCTTTTAAGAGGCGAATGTGGGTTAGTGGGGAATTGAAGTTCTACAACGGTATCAACTTTAACGAACAAAGCTTCTGTGTTGAGAGTGTTGAAAGAATAAGAAAGATCAAAGATTCAAATTTGGTAACGATAAACAGGGAAATCTTGAACAATGATGGTCAGATTGCCTTAGTGGAAAAAAGATCGTTGTTATACCTCAATGATCTTTATGATAAGTCCAAACTGATATCAAAGAAACCAATCAAACATGCACAATACAAACATACCCTTACACCAAGCGATATTCTTCTATTCAGATATTCAGCTTTGACTTTCAACTCGCATAAGATCCACTATGACAAGCTTTATGCCAAGACTGAAGGATACCCTGATCTGCTAGTACATGGTCCTTTGACAGTTACTTTGATGTTGGAATGGATTCGAAACATCAATGGGGAGAAGGAAGAGGTAATAACCAATTTCAGGTATAAGAATATAAGACCCTTGTTTGTTGGAGAGGTTATGACCTTATGTTCTTACAATGATGAAAAGAACGCAAGATGGGATGTCTGGATTGAAAATATCGAAGGAAACTTGGCTTTTGAAGGTGTAATAAATTATACCAAGTAAATCAGCAAGTTGTGTATAAAACTACAAAACTAATTTTAATACAAAAGAGTATATTACACAATACCCCCCACCTAAAATTGTACCCAATATTTATCTATAAAATGATATAACAGAATTCTAAGCCTCACCAAATAAATTCCCCAGAGCACCATTCTCTGTGAATGGATCATTCAGAACATCACTTTCCATTTTCTTCTTTCTCTGGACTTGTTCAATTTGCTTAGCTCTTTGCTTCTTTGCCAATTCTTCGTCTTCGTCCTTGTCTTTTACAGTTTGGATAAATTCAATCATATGGTTTCTCTGTTCCTTTAGAGTGGTGGAAGACTCAAGGCTCAGTTCCAATCTGGTGATATTCGAAGCATTCATAGCAGGAAGGAATTGCGTCATAACTTCAGAACAGTGCACGTTACGTTTTAACAAGCCCAGATATAGTTGTGTCAACACATATGCGGCCTCGTGCTGTGTCTCTTTGTAGAAGTCATCCAATAAAACGTGTAGAAGAGCCTTGGTCAAGAATTCACAGAGGAAAGCATCGACTTCATCATCAACCAGAATGATATCGTTCAAGATGGAACGCAAGATCAAAATAACATTGAAGGTGCATCTGGTATCTTTGAACTGGATAATATGACACATGAGTTTCAAGAATGGTGCCAAAATGGACTTGTTGCTGAAGATCAACTTCTTGATGGCCAATTGAGTGTCGGATAGAACACTTTTGTAGCCGTATTGACCAACACAATCAACAAGAAGCCTGATCACAACTTGGGTCACCTGTCTTAGCAAATGCTCCTCCATCATTTCGTTGGATAATTGTTGATCGTTCTCGTCCAAACTCATACCGGAAATATAGACCTTTTCCCAGTTCTTCATCAACACTTCATCAAGCGTAGAGAACATCTGAGGCAACAAAACACCAAGGAATTCTGCGACATTAGGAACTGGTGTGTTCTTGATCAAAGGTCTAAGACAGACATTGATCATGTGCTTCCATGAATGTAATGTGATGCCAATATTTTCACCAGTAGCAGCTCTCCAGAAAATATTGGCAATATCTGGGACATTGTATAGAGTGTCATCTAACTGTGAGACAGCTGCAATGGCAAGATAAACGTATTCTCTAGTGTATCTGATAATTTGTCCAACCGAGTCGGCAAAATCACGCAAAGTATGCATAGCCTTGACAGTTTCTTCTAAGAAGGAATCTCTGGATTGGATAGAAACACCAACTTGCCAGAATCTTTCCACAGTAGTGTCTCTAACAAACGATTGGACAACTTCTGGTAAATCTTTCCAGTTTGAAGGGTTGTGATATGACTGAATCTGGTATAGTAACTGTAGGATATGAGGAATGATCGGTGTAATTCTTGGTTTCCAAAGTTGAACTAAATTCTTGAAGTGCTCCGAATCCTTTGGTAATTTCTCAATAGAATATTGAACCAGAAGTCTGGTGGTTCTGATTGGGAAAATCTTGGTCCAACGGTCCTTTAGCTCTGATTTCAATTCCAGACCTTGGGCATCGATGTCTATGTCTAGAAGTTGAGCATTTGGTTTGATGCCTCTAGAATCAAAATAAGAGGCAATCTTCACAATACCCAATCTTTCCATGAACCATTGTAAATCACTTAACCCCTTAACAGTGGCCGGGTCTGTCCAGGCCATGATTTCTGGTTCCACAATCTTGACAAACCTTTCAACTTTATTTGGAATATCAGTTCTTTGGGAAACAACCAACAAGAAACATTTGAAATGAACAGCCTCAGTGTTAGAAACTTGTTTCAAGAGATCTTCAAAGATTCGTTCAAGGTCTGGCAAAATATTCACCAACTTATCAGGGATCAGGAGAGCAATTCTGTTAAGCTCGTTGACACAACTTGTTCTTAATTCCTTGATGATACCATACTTTTCACCGTTTGAATCTTCCGGGTACTTGTATGTGGACAAACCGATCAACTTTTCAATAATTCTGAAAACAGCGTCATCATCCAACAATGGTAAAAATTGAACAGATACTTGGCATAGTTTCTTCAAAAGCACAGGGTTTTTAAAGTCCAATTCGACAAGCTTGTAAAGAAGAACCTTCACCTCGTCCTTCAATAGATCCAATTTCTCGTTGTAGTCTTGATTTGGGTACCAAATCTTCCATCTGATGATACCTCTAACACTTGCTTCAATTATATCTAGCTGAGAGACAGTCAAAATAAAAGGAACATCGTGATAGTCTAGTTCTTCTGAAGCTAAAACAGTGGACCCAATCTCAGACCCAAAAAAGGCTTCTAGTCTTTGATTTAACCAGATAAGACCATCTTGAGCTTTAATGCAGATAGTTAATCTTACAACATCATCAATCAATTTCTTGTAATTGGAAAGGAAAGGGTAGGATTCTTGTTGGGAGTTGAAGTCAAAAGCAATAAATTTCTGTGCAATATGGTCCTCATTTAAGTCGCCATAATTGACAAGCTTGGATGAGGTGACTTCCAAAAGTTCTGCTAAAACCGGTTCTATGATCTCTGTCTTATCGTTCGATCTTAACATGTAGCCCCAGAAGTTCAATGAAACTGCACTCACAGTCAAACTATCACTATTGGTAGACTGTAAGATTAGTTTCAGGTAGTTATAGATGTCGGAGGTCTCATGGTCAATGACCTGTAGATGTTCACTTAAACTGACAATCATTTCTGTCAGCTTCTTTGCGAAGGCATAAAGCTCGTCGTCAATGTCATCAGCGTCTAACTGAATGGTGTTGTAAATATTGGCCAACAATTGGATTCCTTCAGGTTTGAAAATCGCACCGACGATTTCCTCCAAGTCTTCTGATAAAGAAAAGTTTCTGGTGAACATAATATGTAAACAATCCGTGGTTAAGTTCTTGATCTTCAGGTTTGACATAAGAATGGTATTGAGGAAGGATTTCAGAATTTGAGACTGTGTCAATAAAGAGCTATATGGCCAATTCAAACAAGTCTTGAAGGTTTCCAAAGTCTTGATAATGGAAACCTCATCACCGTTTCTGATAGACTCATTCAAAAACTCCTGCCATATCAAAAACCAACCTTCCTTTGTGCCTTTCGACTCTGTCAAATTAACATCGTCATTGTAGACCGAGCTCAGAAGAGGCTGTGGTAGTAGAACTGTGGAACATAACGAGGACAGCATATAGTTTCTCTTGTTTGTGATTGGGTCATCCAAGATATAAACGTCTTCAAACAATGTCCTGAAGATAATTAAAACAAGCTCCCTAGTTTGGGAAGATTGCATCCATAAAGCAAACAAATCTTTGTCCATTGAAGACCAGCCCTCAAGTAGTTGTGAATGCGTAGCCTTTACTGTGGAATCGGTAGGAAGAAGATAAGAACCCCAGGATCTTTTAGCAACAGATACCCACAAAAAGGCAAGCTTCTCTCTAAGATAGTGTGGATCAGAAGCTTGTAGTTTATTAGCTAAATCCAATATCCAGTTTCTAATGGCATACTTTCTGTCATTGTTATAATCGTTCCATTGACGGTTTACAGAGTTTTGAAGAAGTGTCAAGCCAAAGTGACGAACAACGGTGTTTTGTTCTGGCAAAGCCAATTCGTAGCCCCACAATGGCGAACTCTCTTGTTTCTTCACATGTTCAAGAAAAGCCTGTGCCTCTTGACGTGATGAGTTGGATGATCTTGGTGAATGAATAAGCTCTAAGGCACTTATGATTTGGCTTAACCCCTGGGCATCCATACTGATTTTGAAATGTTATGTTTTGGATGCAAAATAGTATGTGTTGAACAGTTTGAAGTCGATATTATTGAGAAAGAACTGTGCTGTAGTCAAAATGATAGCCTTGTAAGAAGAATTGTTGTGATAGCAGACCAGTGTGTACTGTGATACAAATAACAAGATTAGGTTGAAAATAAACCAAAAACAAAATTAAAAAAAAAAAGGCTCTTAAGAATTGAAAACTGTGGTTATTTCAAAATGAAAAAAAAAAAATAATAATAATAATAATAATAATAATAGTTCAAGCCAATCAATATTGCAGTGAAAGAACAAATGAATTAGAGTTCGATTAAGTTCGATTTCTATTATCTCTCAATACCCCCTATTGTACTGTTGTTGCCATCACTCACCGATTGTATTAGACAGTTTTTTGTTTGTTTTCCCGTGTACCTTGAAGCGCTTGTTGATCAACATGGATTACGCGAATTATACCAAATAGGGAAATCGGAAATCCGCATATGGAAAGTGTCAAAGATAATACTTAAACGCGTACATGCGTCAGGTGTCTTCAGGATGCCATGAACTAATTTATACACTACAAGTAGTTAGTTATGTCTCGAATTGACTAAATGTTATAGTTATAAATAATCTAATATACAAAATATGCAGCTATTGAATGAGGTAATCACAAGTAGAACTTTCTCTTGTCCTTGTCCATATCTGGTCTGTGTTCCCATTCGATTTCTTCCTTGATACCCTTTTGAACTCTTCTCAATTTCATTGTAAATTGTGGGCCCAACTCCTGCAAACCAACCTTCTCTTCATTTCTGAAAATATAACGATGTCTTCTGAAGAAAATGAAATCTCTTTGGTTGTGCATCGTGACCACGTTTCTACCTTCAAACTCAGGCTTTTGTGGATATAAAGATTGGAACATTCTACTGATGGTGGAACCTAGCCTGGTTGTGAAGTTATTCAAAATCAATTCTGGAATGTGTTCAGTAGCCTTACCATGACCAGCAATTTTCTTACCTGGAACTAAAGAAGTAATAGAAAAGTAGAAAGTTGGCCCTTCAGGTAAATGGACAAAGGTGATACCGTTAACATTCTTCTTATCTTCATTTATAATAATCAAATCAGTGAAATCTCTGTTGGTGCAGTAGCCTGCAATATCCTTCACGGAGTATTCTCTCTTTCTCTTGACGAATGTGATGTTTGGAATGGCTTCCATTAAAATATCGGCAAATTCATAAGCAGCCTTTCTAGCATTGGCGTTGGTAGTCAATAAAACCTTTGGTTCACGACCATCAAAGTAGGAAGAAAAATCATCTTCACCTTCAACTTCGGCACCGACAGTTTCATCGAAAACTCTCTTGGATTCAATAGTGGCTGGAACATTGTTCTTTAATCTTTCTTCCTTCAACTCAGGGTTAGCTCTTTCTTCTTTGGCTCTTGTAGCTCTTTCTTTATGTCTGGTTTTGTTTTTCTCGTGCTTCAAGGCTGAGAAAAGCTTTTGCCTTCTCATCTTGTTCTTGATCTTTCCTTGCTCAGAAGTACCCATTATGTATGATTGAAAATGTTGAACAACTGTTAAAAACTAAACTCAAACATCTTGAAGGATGTGCTCATCTCATCAATAAAAATCAAAAAAAAAAGATGCTTGCATATCTTTGTTTTTCCCTTAAAATTTTATTGAATAGTTCCGGGATTTATTGAACCACGTGAGTTTGGACGGAATCGGATGTGAATCGCTCTCAAATCTTTTTTTTTTGAATCAAATTGTGTAGTAAGATATCAATAGTTTATTGTTTTTTTTTTGGAAAGGTTCACATCTCTAGCTTTGTATTACTCTTTAAATCATTTTACAGCATCACACAATGGATATCATCAGTATATCAAAAGGTTCCCAATTCGCACACGACAATATCGAAGATGAAGAGTACGAGTCTGATATCGACGTTTTAATGGAAGATGAACAAAAAGGAGGTGATGTTGATAGAGACGAGACCATCAAAACATCCGTTGTTACACCGGGTGAATTAGTTATCGATGATCCAATTTGGATGAGAGGTCATGGCACGTATTTCCTTGGCAACGAAACATTCTCATCTGTTGCTGGTACCATCTCCAAAGTCAACAGATTATTAAGTGTCAAGCCAATACGAGGCCGTTACGAACCAGAAACAGGTGATCATATCGTTGGTAGAATAACGGAAGTTGGTCAGAAGAGATGGAAGGTTGATATTGGCGCACAGACAGACGCTGTTTTGATGTTGGGTTCCGTCAATTTACCAGGTGGTGTGTTGAGAAGAAAGTCTGAAAGTGATGAATTACAAATGAGAAGTTTCTTGAAAGAGGGCGATTTGTTGAATTGTGAAGTCCAATCTCTTTTCCAAGATGGTTCTGCCTCCTTGCACACAAGATCCCTGAAGTATGGTAAGCTTAGAAACGGGTTCTTCCTTAAGGTTCCAAGTTCCTTGGTTGTTAGAGCCAAGAACCATTCTCATAACCTACCAGGTGGTGTCAGTGTCATCATTGGTGTCAACGGTTACATATGGATCAGAAAGACACCAGAAGATTCCACCGCTGGAAACAACACACATCTCTCTAGAAATGCTGCTGCTATCAACACAAATGGTCAGTATAATGTCGGTAATGCCTCAGTTTCCATCACAAGATTGGAAGAAGAAAGTTCGTGGGAGATTTACAGTGATGTTAACGATAGCATTTCCAGAAGTTTAAGAGACACAATCACCAGATATTCGAACTCGATTAAGGCGTTGGCTTTCTGTGAAATTGGTATCTCTGTGGATAGAATCATTTCAGCATATGATGCCAGTATGGCCTACGATGACTTGGGCAAGTTGATTGATAGAGAAGTTATGGAATCTATCGGCGCTGAGATCATCAACAGCGAGAAGTACAGAGGACAGTAGATATATATATATATATATATATCGCTATATAAAGTTAACAATCAATATTTTGGGAATGTGTATATACAGGATTTATTATAGTTTGATAGGCGTGTTCAGACCCCGCCTATGGTTTCTTTGATTCTTCAATTTGTTTCAATCTAGCGGCTAACTCCAATTCCTTCTGCTTCTTGCCCTCAACTTGTAGCTCTTTGATACGACTTTGAATACCTGGAGACAAGTACTTTTCAACAAAAGTCATTTCTTCGTTGGTCTTAACATCAGTCTTCTTCTTGGCAACAATACACCAAGTTGTGCCCATATGGGTCTTTTTCTCTTCAGTGACTTCCAATCCAGAGTCGTCTAAGATCTCACCAATGTCCAAGTTCCATCTACAACCCCAAGTTTCCAGACGCTTTTCAGCTCTTCCATCTAAAACGTTGTTGATAAAGTCGTAATCACCTCTTCCGTGTTCCAACAAGACAATTCTACCACCTGGCTTCAACAAGGTTTCGAAATTCTTCAGAGCTCTGACAGGGTCTTCATGGGAGCATAGACCAAAGGTTTCAATGATAGTGTCGTACTTAATCTCTGAACTCTTGGAAGTAACAGTCAACTTATTCTCGTCAGTGTCAAGGACTTCGATAGGAGCAGCATCAGTATCGGCACCTTGAGCCAAATCAACCAAATCTTCAGCCCTACCAACAACAAAAGCTGCGTTCTTGTACGTTGGGAACTTCTCTCTGAACTTCTTATTAGCAACCTCCATCATATTAGCAGACGAATCCATAAAGGTAATGGAATGAATGTTTTCCATCTCCAAGTACTTGATGTTACGACCTGTACCACAAGCAACTTCCAAGACATCGCCCTTACAATGGTTCATCAACCATTTTCTTCTTCTTCCCATAAAGACAAGTTTCTCTTCCCAGTCGATTTCAGCATCGTATTCATCGGCCTTGCTATCGTAGAAAGGCGTGGTGTCTCTTGGTGGCAGAATGTTCTCGTTAGATTGGTTTGTGCCCTTAATGGAATCAATGACAACGTTGTCAAAGTCTTCAATGCCTTGTTCTTTCAATTTGCTATACTCTTCAAGCTTTAAGATGTCCCTTGTTCTTGTCTTCCCGGTAAGCTCCTTTAATCTCAGTGTTTGATACTCATTCAAGCTGCCTTCAGCCTCTTTGGCAGTGATGGTTTCGATTTCCTTGTCACGTCTCCAAACACCGTTCATGTACTTGTAACCAAACACAAGGAAAAGAACATAGGCACCGATATAGTACCATGTCATCTTCTTCTGGAAGTCTTTGGTTCTGAACTTTGCACCCCATCTGATGAACCAGTTGTCTGATTGCAATTGTTTTTCAAATTCTTCTCTTTCTAAATCTTCTTTGGTCTTTTGCTTCTTAACATAACTTGATGATGGTTGATACAATGTAGATCTGTACCTAAGACCAACAGAAGAAATTCTGATGCTAGCAGCAACAGTGGCTCTAGGTGAGAATCTGGCCAGCATTATTGATGAATGGTACTGCTTGATTGGTATCTATAAGATGTGTTCTGTATCTACAGTCCAAAATGATCTTGATTCTTGGTTGACCTTTTCCAAAAAACCTGGTCAATGCCTGGATTCGTCCACTGGGTCCAGTACAACAAACGTATCACGTGGTACGTTCTGAGGGCAAGCCCCTACTTAATTTCAATGGACCAAACAAAGACAGACGTTACATTAATGATTTGATCTCAACTCAGTTCAACTGCACACTACCATTAACCCACAACCAGACCCCAAAATTTCAAGTTGATCTCCAAATGGTTGAACCGTTATGAGTCATGAGCACATCAGATGATGAAGATAGGGTCTTTGAAATAGTTGAACTATCCACAGTCTTAAAGCATTTTAAGATATTTAATCACTGGCTTCCACTCCTTAATATCAAACAACAAGACTTAGTAGAATTCCACTATATCTCAGAAGAAGAATACTGCAAGAAACTAGAGAAAATAAAGGGTCAGAGGCTAGTCAGTGCCCATGAAACAGTACAGAATGGGAAACAAATAGTTCTGTCGAGTACCAGCACCACCAGCACCACTCTTTCTTTATTACCACTAGTGGTCTATAATCCTTTATCCCAATTGTATATCAAAACAAAGAAACCAGCAGAAAAAAATAGCTTATCATCAGAAAATGAAGTGTCAATTATTTACTCAGATAGTGATAACAATAACGAAATTACAATCAAAGATAGAGACACTGAACCTATTATAATTACTAGTTCACCATTTTGCAACCCAATCAGTCATGATACAAGTGAGATTATAATTGAGGAGTTCAATGATGAGTTTCAGTTAAATCACAAAGATGATAGCACAGCTAATTCTACCGTGTTAAGAAGTGAAACAGATAATTACAATAGTTTCCAATATTTGGAAAGTGAAATTAGTGTTTTTAATGATTGTTCAGACGGGGAAGAATGTTCATTCATATCCGACAACTCTTCACAAGTTCAAAGTTGTTACGAAGACAATGTGCCTGATAATGTTTATGAGATTGAACGATTCAGGCCTCCTTTACCTTCTGAAGTTGATCTTCTATCCGAACTGTTCCAAGACATTCACTTTCAAGGAGAAACATTCTCCACTTCGTTTAATGAGAGTGATATATTCTCTGATGATTTCCTTCACCAACGGAAAAGGGCAAAACTAAATCCAAGGATTACAGATCAACAAAATCCTTCTTTTTCAGTTGATGAAAATGAAGTACCAAGTTCTCTCCCCCATGAATTGCCACGATCAAACAGTGATGTTATTTTTCAATCGGATACGGAGTTGCTAGACTCTGATATTCTTTGAAATTATAAGTATACAAAAACCCTGATTAAATCTTGAAATCACCATACTTTTCTTTGAATAAACCCAAGGCCTTAATAGTGAAAAGAAATCTATAGTTAGGATATTCGATAGCACAGGAATGGTTAAACACACCTTCCATATCCTCGTATTTCCATTCACCTGTACTCAATTGACGACTCATGATCAGCTTAAGCCCTCTTTCAATGACACTTCTATCAGGATAGTCAGCCAAGATCAAACCAATACAGACCCATGCGGTTTGAATGACCAAACTTTGCTTAGTCTCAATATAAGTGTGACATTCACTTGATTTCATAGATTCACTCCAACCACCATCTTCCATCTGTCTCTGAACTAAGAAATCACAGCCCTTACGGACAACCTCAGAATTGGCATAGTTTTCCTCAACTGTGTTTAAGGCCTCCAAGGCAAACATAGCAGCATAAGTGTAACAGATACCCCAACAACCATACCATGAACCGTCTTCTTCTTGGGCCTCCTTAATGTAATCCATAGCTCTGGAAATAGCCAAGTCGATATCATCAGCACGATACTCTGGGTGGTATTTTCTGAAATACGTTAAACCCAAGACACTGGAGTCAGTGCATTCCACATAAGGGTACTCAACCATGATGTTTCCAAAGACTTCAGCTGGGTTCAAGGCTTCCAATAACAATGGCGCCTTGATCTTTTCATAAGTGGAGAAAGAACCAAATTTAAACGAACCAACATTCTGTAGACTCAACAACACATCAATACCTTCGTATAGATTCTCATTGGTGGTCAAGTCGTGAAGATGCTTGAACTGTGGATCATTTCTAACCATGACAATAGCCTTGATAGCTTCAGCAGTACAATCACTAACGGTATAGCCTTGTTCTTTAGTACTGAAGGGGAATCCACCCTTTCTCTTATCTCTGAAACTTCCCTCTTGACACTCTTCAGTGAATTGTGATCTTACAAGGAATTTATAACCACGTTCAATGACTTTATGATATTCTGGAAGTTTGTTCAAACCTGCAACGTAATAATATTGAACAGCAAAGGCAGTGTCCCACACTTGAGTACCATTGGTTCCCATGATAACAGCACCTTGTGGACCATGGAAGAAACACTCTTTGAATTTATATTGTTGTTTCTTGAAAGCATCTGAGTCTTTACCTTCTTCTAAATAGACAACGATAGCATTGAAGGCAGCATTGACTGGAGCAATGGACAAATACTCGGTATTAGCATGTTCTTTCTGGATAAGTCCATAAGTGAATTTCTTCAAGTAGTCAAGAAGGAACTGTGGTCTGAAGTATTTCTCATATGTGACCATGGCCTTATTAGCAATGTTCAAGAACGTAGTGTGAGGATAATATAAATCAACACCACAAACATTATTTCTATTGCGTGAGAAGTCAATGGAATCGTAAGGCTTAGTATAAATCTCACTTCTGATGGCCTCTAACAAAGGATCCAATTCACATTTAGCCCTACTAGCAGAAAGATACCCCAAGGGCAAGTAAATGGCCCTCGTATGAACCCACCATCTCCCTGGATGGATAGGTAACGTGTAAGGTAAAGCCCATAATTCAGGAGGAGCAGGATTGACACCTTCCCATTCGTAAAGGTTCAAGACCGATAACCAGGCCTTACCCCAATGAGGAGTAGCAACAGCTCCTCCTAGTCTCAGCAATGTTCTTCTGGCTCTAACACAGACTGGGTGATCAGCTGAAAGACCTAATAATCTCAAGTTGACATAGTTAATTGCAGTACCGAAACATGTGGACTTGTCAATAGAATGTAAACCCCAACCACCGTCAACAGGATGGGCCGTGTTGACGATATATCTGATGAGTTCAGTCTTTTCGTGTTCTGGGATAGGCGATTTGGTGAAATAGGAACTAGCCACATATCCAATAGTCATGAACATTGGTCCTTTGTATTGACAGGGGAAAGTCCCTGCTTCTTCTTGTAATTCCGAAAAGAACGTAGCACCGTTTTTGGCAGAATCGAAAGGGGTTTCAACGGTTGGAAGATCTGGAGGATTGAAGTCTTCAGTGTTCAGAAGATATTTAACATATGTCGATTGTGGATTGGCTTCAAGCTCTGATTCGTCTTCCAAATATGTCCAGCGTTGAGCACCTATTTCATTGGTGTTAAGACGCCATTTCTTTGGATCTGTTTTCGGAAGTCCTAATTCTTCAGAATAATACCCCATGTTTGGTTTTTATTTTTTATTTTTTATTTTTTTTTTTGGTTTAAAAGTTGGAAAGTAAAGCAGATTGGTGTTACAAGAATGATCAGAAAAGGTTTATCCAAAACTTTTCTTTAGAATTGCCCAACCCACTACAATTGTTTATCGTTTATTGAAATCTTGTGTGTAACGCGTTAAACGATCAGATTGTTAACGACACGCCACCTTATTAACTATCTTGCCCGGAGTTTATGGCAGATATATGGGAGAACAATATAATATAAGATTATATATAAAATACCTACAATTAATTACATGGATATACCACTGTTATTAGAGCAAGGATTCGTAATAGTACACCACAATGTTTTACATGAAGTCAAACCTGGCATCTCTGGGCAGACGGATGCTTTCACACTCTAGCCTTTGTTTGAACCAATCAACAGTCAAACAAAACGTTGCCACCAATCTTAAAGGCAAAGGTCTGAAGTCCACAATTAGAAAAGTCACCTCCCCCAAATTAAGAAGATCTTCTATCATTTCCACACATACACATTCGAATTCCTCGCCATTATTGGAACAGCTTCAAAATCAAATCCAACCAGTCACCACATACACAACATGTGAGAATTACGATTTGGAGAACATTCTACGGAATCAGAATTCTCATGGGATGATAACGACTTTAATTCCTAACGAAATTCTACATTTCAAGTTCCAAGATGTATATGATGTGCTCATATTAGAGTCAGGTACTATTGTTGCTTGGGGGATAGATGAGTCTGGAATGGATGAGAAAATCCTACCATTGTTCAAGGAGTCTATGCTTGGTGAGTATGATTACCCTGAATCTGAAGATCTTGATTACATTTCCGTGAAGGACATTAATATCATTGAAGAGAGTGATACCATTGGTGAAACAATCCTAGTGAATGAGTCAAACTATGAACAAGCATTATTAGACAAAGCTGCATTCTCATCTGGGATATCGAGATCTACAAGATTGGCTATCCTTGAAAACGCACTAGAGAGACATATTCAAAAGACAAGAAAGTTAACAGAGGGTCTAAGTAGAGGCTCAAAGATATCCATAAAAGAGCATGAATTGCTTAGACTCACAGGGAGATTATTTCTCATCAGGGGTAAGTTGAACCTTTATTCAGAATTGATTGAAGTTCCCGACTTATACTGGTCTGAACCAAATCTAGAAAGAATTTACAAGAAGGCTTCCAATATCCTTGATGTGTCTCCACGTATTTCTATTTTGAATAAGAAATTGGACTACGCTACTGATGAAAGTAGAGCTTTGATGGGTACTTTGAACGAGAAGAAGAGTACTAGGTTGGAATGGGTTATTATTATTTTAATTATGATTGAAGTTGCATTTGAAACTTTCCATTTTTATGAGAAATATCATCTTGATGTTAAACCTGAGCATAAGAATTAAACAATAAGTTCATACATGCAAACTCTCTCCATATTCAACATACAATTACTACATTACATACAAGAGATCATAATACTTTACAAAATCTATAGACTATACATATACATAACATTAATACATTTGATTTACACATGTTATTCTCTTTCAATAACATCCAATTCTAACTCAATCTTCTCACCATCTATGACTCTGACACTTGTCATATCTTGGATAACATATGTAGCCCCAGCCTTATAAAGTTCCTCAGGCTTAAAACAAGAAGCGATCCCTATAACAGTGGCTCCAGAGGCGACACCGGCTTTAATACCAGCGATGGAGTCTTCATAAACTTGTCTACTGGCGGTGTTTAAATCTAACCCAAGCTTTTCAGTCATTAGTCTAGCCCCAGTAAGGAAACCTTCAGGATGTGGTTTACCTACTGAAACCATATGGGCACAAATAAACACCTCTGGTTTAGGGATATCGTGGAAAATTTGATCAGGTCTGAACCAAGCAGTAGCCAAAGATTCGTTACCTGAAGTGACAATACACCATTTCCCAGGACTCAAAGCCTTAAGGAATTCAGGAGCACCAGGAATAATCTTGACGTATTCACCATATGTATCAACAATGGATCTATCGAAAGCTAAAGCAGCCTTATTATCGGTATTATCGATGGCTGGGAAGAAACGAGCTAAAGTATCAGAGGTTCTGACGCCATGTGTATGCTCGAATAGGTCTGAAGAATCAACATCGTGCTCTTTACACATGTTTGTCCAGATCTTCTCCACTGCCAGTGTGGTTTCCACTAAGGTACCGTCTAGATCGAACTCGATGAAATCTGTTTGAAGAACAATTTTCTTGGTCATTATAATGCTTTGTGATGTGTGTCTGGTTGGATGGAGGATAATTAGTTAGCCTATTTATATATATAGTTAACTGGCATATTAGACGACTCACATAGCCATTATTTTTCTCCATATTCGTAGCTTACTACAAAATTTAAAATTACATGTACCCGGTGCCAAGCGGACGACAGGATTTAATAGCCCCGGGTCTTCAAACAAACAAAATAACAATATATTTTATACTTCAAAATTCCATCTATATATATTCCTATCTGATGGGAAGGAATTAACATTATTACTGGCCAGTAGCTACAGATGCGTGTGATTTAGAATCACTAGGTATACGCTGCCTCAACTAAAGCTTTACTATATCTTTTTTGTATGTACAAGACATGAGAATTAGGTAGATAGGTATAAATTATGGATCAATACCACTGGCAAAAGTAGCAGCAACAATCAATGGGAAGACAACACTGACATCAGCGTAGATCTTAGCAGTAGAGGCGTCAGCCTTAATCTTACCCCAAGAAACAGCTTCATCAGGTCTGGCACCGGCATCAGAACCATCGAATTCCTGACCAGTGTTAATGAAAACAGCCTCATCAGCACCGTTTCTCATCAAACAAGCATTACAGATATGATGCTTTATCAAACCACCACCAAGGATGATCATACTGGCATGAGAAGCAGCCATGGACATAGAGTTGATCTTTCTGATGTCAGCAACAATGTCCAATCTCAATTGTTGTGGAGAGGCCTTGAAAGTGTGGAAGAACAGCATATCACCAATGGAACCATCAGTGATGGCTGGACAAAAGATTGGGATCTTGTTCTTGTGAGCCCAGTAAAGAACCGAGGACTCGTCGTTGATCTCCTTACCTAATCTATCAATCAACAAGGATGGAGTCAAGATAGCATTGGAATCAGCATCAAGACAATCCTTACCAGTCTTTTCAGCAGCTTCAGTCTGTTCCTTTAGAAGCTGGTCCAAGACTGGAACGAACCATTCTTCAAACTTGCAGTAGTTGTCATTTGGAACCAATAAGTTACCAATACGGTTCATACCTTCATCTCTCAACTTGGAGCCCTTCAAGGCAAAATCACCCATATAGGTAGGGGCAAGACACTTGATGATATCTTCTTCGATACCACCAGCAGTAGCAACGATAGCACTGACATGCTTGTGTTGAACCAAGTATCTTAGAGTGTCCCTTAAACCAGAAGAGATCAAGTTGGAAGTATAACCCATAAAGATGGTTGATTTCTGATACCCGGCATCATCAAATTCACCAGTTTGTTTGAGTTCTTCCAATTCAGACTTATGTTTCCCTCTCCATGATCTCATCTTGTTGATAATCTCACAGGCATCAGCGACAGAAGAAGCTTGGAACCCCATGGTCTTCATGGAGGCAATCAAGTCAGAAGCTCTCATGTTGATGGATTCTGGCTTGGAGTAATCGATACCTTTGACTTCAACAAAGGAATCTGGAACTGGAGCGGAGGCTTTCAAGACAGCGTCTGAAAGCATCTCTGGGAGAGCTTCGTTTTCTTTGGACATTATGAGGATTTGAAGTGGTTATGAGCTGTTGTAAAAAATAAAGCTTGCAAATTGTTTTTGAGAATTGTATTTATCTATAGGCCGGTAGTTGTTGGTAGTGGGTGATGTCTGCAGATCCAAGTTTATTTTAAAAAATTATATTATGTCAAATAATATTTTTAAGTACAATAAAGTCACGTGAGTGTTGTCTGATCACGTGGCATATTTCACATTTGGACAGTTGATTAAATTTATAGCTGTTGATCTATTTAATTTAAAATAATATTGTATTATTAATAATAATTGTAATAATATTTATTATCGAAAGAAAACAACCCAATTTGTATTTTTTTTTGAAACCCATAATAATAATGAACAAAACTGTAAACAACATAAAAACGTCTAGACTTTATATAACATCTGCTTGAAATAAACTTACTCGACAGTGACAGACTTGGCCAAGTTTCTTGGGAAATCAACATCGATGCCCTTGTTAGAAGCCAACCAATACGAGATCAATTGTAATGGAATAACGTTCAATAAACCTTGTAGACAGTCGACAGTTTGTGGAACTTCTAAGACAGCCAAGGCCTTTTCACCATTGATACCGGTGTCGCCTTCATTCTTGATGATAATTGGTCTACCAGATCTGGCAGTGACTTGTTCAATGGCACTGATAACCTTTGGGAACAATGAATCTCTGGTGGCAAAGGCAATGATTGGTAACTCGTCATCGACTAAGGCCAAGACACCGTGCTTCAATTCACCAGCCAAGACACCTTCAGAGTGAATGTAAGAGATTTCCTTGATCTTTAAAGCACCTTCTAAGGCAGTGGCGTGTTGGTAACCTCTACCTAATAATAGCAAGGACTTTTGAGTGGCCAAGTCCTTAGAACACAAGTCCTTGATTTCTTCTTCTAAAGTTAAAACCTTCTTGATTTGTTCTGGAATGTTCTTCAAACCTTGGATGATTTCATTACGACGATCGATTTGAGAGACACGGTCATCTGCTAAGGATAAAGCAATCATGACTAAGGCAATGTATTGGGAGGTGTAGGCCTTGGTGGAAGCAACACCAATTTCTGGACCAGCATTGATGTGGACACCACAGTGAGTAGCTCTGGAAATAGAAGAACCAACGGAGTTGACAACACCGACAGTTAAAGCGTCTCTTTCCAAACAGTATTGTAAGGCCAACATAGAATCAGCAGTTTCACCAGATTGGGAAACAAAAATACAGGTGTCATCTCTGAAGACTGGGGATCTTCTGTCTAAGAAATCAGAAGCCAATTCAACAGAGACTGGGATCTCAGTTAATTCTTCCAAGATGGATCTGGTAGCCAAACAGGAGTGGTAGGAGGTACCACAGGCAATCATGATGATTCTTCTACATCTTCTGATGGTAGACAACCAAGACTTCAAACCACCCAAGTTAACAGTGTTGTTGGTGAAGTCAATACGACCTCTCATGGTGTTGAAAGTGGACTCTGGTTGTTCGTAGATTTCCTTCTGCATGAAGTGCTTGTATGGACCCTTCATGATTTGGGCCAACTCAAGTTCCAAAGTTTGGATGGCTCTAGTGGCGGAGAGGTTGTCATCCTTTCTAGCTCTGTGGATATGGATTTCACCATCAGCAATGTGGGCAATGTCGTCGTCTTCCAAGAACAAAACCTTCTTGGTGTGTTGGACAACAGAAGCTGGGTCAGAGGACAGGAAGAATTCAGTTGGTTGAGGAAGACCATCTTCAGACAAGAAAGCTCTGGATTGGGAGTGTCTTAAACCGCCTTCTGGAACCTTGATACCTGGCAATAAACTCAAGCCCAAGTCTTCCTTTCTCAAGTTGATTTCATGGGAGTTTTCGACATCTGGGAATTCGACATCGACAAAGTCAACCTTCAACTTCTTTTCAGTCTTGACACCAATCAACAAAGGAGAACCCTTTCTGGTGGCACAAAGTTCATTTGGAAAGTGGGTGGACTTGACTAACAAACCGTAGGAACCTTCGACTTCAAACAAAACCTGCTTCATCAAGTCGGTCAAGTCTAAATCGTTACCATTCTTGACATTGGTGTCGTAAACATGCTTGAACAACTTGGCGATACATTCAGTGTCAGTGTCAGACTCGAAGACGAAGCCCTTGTTGGTCAACAAGGTCTTCAACTCTCTGAAGTTGGTGATGATACCATTGTGGACAACAACGAATTCGTTGTTAACGTCTGATCTCTGTGGGTGACAGTTGATGACCTTTGGTTGACCGTGGGTGGCCCATCTGGTATGAGCAATACCAGCATGGGTGTAGAAAGAAGCGTCTTGGTCATATCCACAATCATCGTACTTCTTTCTCAAAGCGGCAACCTTACCAGTTTCACGAATGATATATGTTTCCTTGTCCTTGTCACCATCAATGGCAATACCAGCTGAATCATAGCCTCTGTATTCTAATCTGGACAACCCATCTATCAAGGTGTTGGCGATTTCACCACGAGTCTTTTCGACCAAGTAATTGACGTAACCAAAAATACCACACATTTCGAATCTTCAAATTAACCAAGCTATTAGGAATAGGTTAGCTTTTGCTCTGGAAATTGTTGTAGAAGTTGGAACTTGTCTTGAGAAGATGGAAGAGAAGTGTACAAAATCCATCCGGTTTTGTATTAATTTTGTAGTAAGCCGGATCATCGAAATTAAATAATATTATTTCTGGAACGCTTGGATGCAACATCAGCTTGAGCCTTGTAGTCGATCAAGCGCCGAGGCTTGAGCGGCTTGTTTTCTGTCTAGACTTCATTTCTCAATGTGGCAAAAAATACACATAAAGATATTAGTTGGAACTTTGAAGGGCCGTGTGGCCACGTAATTAAAAATTGAATCTGTGATAAAAATAGATTGGATCTTCGGAATATCAGGCCGTAGAAAGCTGGGTCTTGGTCTTGACAACCAACTTGATAAATAATTGGTGAAGAGTCAAGACTAATATACAGCACAAATCTGGAAATGTATTTGAGATTTCAAAACCCACAAAAAAATATATATATATATACAGTATATGATTCCACTTATCAATATTGGAGGTTAATTCTACTGAAGGATCTGGGCTTTTATGAATTAAATTTTGAGGGCAACTTCAAAAATGTCCAGCTTCTTGGCCTCAGGCCCAGACTCCAAGCTTGGAGTCTGGACTCTGGAGTCTCGACTCGCACGTCCCATAGGCCATGAGATGTTGCGAGTATGACATGCACTCAATTTAATTGATCTGCAACCTGAACTGTTGCATCATATTATATAATTAGTTACTTAATATGAGAGAGGATTGAAAGCTGAAACTTGCGATGTGTAGAAAATCAATTTTGCGCAAATGCAAAATGCAAAAGAATAATTTTGAGTCTTGACAGAAATACACAAGCTCATTCGTGGGGTTACTAAATATTATTTGCGAAGAGTAATTAATCTCTTTTGAAATTTCCTAATTTTAAATTATTAACCTCAGAAAAGTTGTTAATTAGTTTCACTATATAGTATGTATGAAATTTTCAACTCTATTAATATATCAGAGATACGATCATATTATAAATTAACGGGACTAGAAATTAGGAGAATTGTACCGTTCACTTATTCTAGAATTCCGAAATTTGTCAGAAACCATAATTTTATGTAGTAATTTCCAGAAACCTTCGTGAAACCTTCATGAAAACGAATGGTTCAAGCAAGGTTCCAAGGTTCCAAGCTCTTAGTGATGATATTCAGTACGACAATCCTGAAAGCTATACACGTGATCAATGATATTTTTTGTAATTAAAGATCCTATCAAAATTGGTGCGATTTGATGTCATGTGAGTAACATCCTCACGGATTTTATTTCGGAATTGGGAAAATATTGCGGACTTCGGCGTTCATTTGATCGTGAATGACGGAATTCGAACTCTTGTGTGTGTGTGTGTTTTTTTTTTTGCTATCTGTTTGTCCAATTGGATTTATACAGAAAACTTCAGAGAGACACGGCAAAAAGTTGTTCACCTTAACTTTTATGTCTTTAAGAAATCTTTTTAGAGGGTTTAAGGTACCAACAAACACTAGATTAGTTCCTTTAAATTTACGCTGGTCATCTCCATCTGCTTCATATAACAGTTATAAAGCATATTGCACAATGGCCTCATCTACAGAACGTGACGTTTTACCTGGTTTTTTCAAACCAGTTCACTATGACCTTGAAGTTTTCAACATCAATGTTCAAGCTAATACCTTCCAAGGTAAGGTCAACATTGAATTAAACATCAAAGAAGATACAAACAAGATTATTTTACATGCCCATGGTTTGACTTTCCAACAAACCGTTGTGAAGTACACCGCATCCAAAACTGAACAAAACATCAACGTCGAAGGTGTTGAGTTTGAGGAAAAGAAGGAAGTGGCAACCATCTCCTTAGGTGAAACCCTTAAGGCTGCCCCAGATGCCAAGGTTTTCTTGAACATTGAATACACTGCCAATATCAGAACTAATATGGAAGGTTTCTACAGATCTGATTACAAGGATATCCACGGTAAGGACCAGGTTCTTCTCTCCACTCAATTCGAAGCCATTGCTGCTCGTTCTGCCTTCCCATGTTTCGATGAACCAAACTTAAAGGCCAGTTATCAATTGACTTTGACTGTTGCGGAAGAATTTACTGCTATCAGTAACACTCCAATCATCAGCTCTAAGATCTTAGGTGATGGTAAGAAGAAGGGTCCTATTGAAGCTCACGGTTTGAAGGAAGTCAAATTTGAAAAAACCGTTGTTCAATCTTCATACTTATTTGCCTGGGTTGTGGGTAAGTTAGACTACGTTGAAACTTTCACTGACCGCTCATACAATGGCAAGAAGCTCCCAGTCAGAGTCTACACTCAAGAAGGCTTCTCTGACCAAGGTTTATTTGGTTTAGAAGTTGCTAAGAAGGCTGTTGATGTTTTATCTGATGTCTTTGAAATCGACTACGTCTTACCAAAGTTAGATTTAGTCGCTGTCCCAGCTTATTCCCACAATGCTATGGAAAACTGGGGTTTGATTACTTTCAGACCTACCGCCTTGTTATTTGATCCAAAGACATCATCTGAAGAATACAAATTGAAGGTTTGTTCTGTCGTTTGTCACGAATTGGCCCATCAATGGTTTGGTAACTTAGTGACTATGGACTGGTGGGATGAGTTATGGTTGAATGAAGGGTTTGCTACCTGGGTTGGTACTTATGTTGTTGGTGAAGTCTATCCAGAATGGAGAGCTTTTGAAATTGATATCTTCCAATCCCAAGTTAAGGCTTTAGAATCTGATTCTGTCAGATCTTCCCACCCTGTTGAAGTTCCAATTCAATCTGCTTCTGATATTGACCAGGTTTTTGACCAAATCTCTTACTTGAAGGGTTGCTCTGTCATTCACCAAATCGCTCAAACTTTAGGTACCAAGGTTTTCTTACAAGGTGTTGCCCACTACTTGAAGAAGAACAAATTTTCCAACGGTACTCTTGATGATTTATTGTCATCTATTTCTGAAGTCTCTGGTAAGGATGTTTTACAATCTGCCAACAATTGGATCAGAAAGATTGGGTTCCCATATGTCACTGTCCAAGTCTTGGATAATGGTGATGTCAAGTTCTCTCAAAACAGATTCCTTTCCGCTGGAGATGCCACTGAAGAAGAAAACCAAACCTTATGGTCTATTCCATTACAAATTTCCACTGGTGCTGAAGAGTCCGAACTAAAGACTTTCACTTTGAACGAAAGAGAATTGATTGTTTCTCAATTGGCCACAGAAGCCCCATTTTTCAAGGTTAATAAGGACAAGACTGGTTTCTACAGAGTTGTCTACGATGAGAAGTCCAGAAAATCTATCGAATCTAATGTCTCAAAATTATCTAATGTCGACAAGGCCGATTTAATCAATGATAGTTTTGTAACCAGTATTGCTGGTTTATCTAAGACTTCTGATTTCTTATCATTATTGAAGAGTTTCAAGGGTGAAAGTGATTTCTTAGTTTTAGCCACAATTATCAAGGTCGTGAAGCAATTCAAGTCTTTATGGTACAATCAATCTGCCGAGATTCAATCTGAGTTAAATGCCTTTTTCAGGGAAATCATCAGTACTCAAGCTTTAAGTTTCTTAGAAAACGACTCATCATCTGATTTCTTAACCAACAACTTAAGAATCGATCTTTTGAATGCTGGTGCTTCATTCGGAGTTGAGGAAATCCTTGCTAAGGGGAGATCTCAATTCGAAACTCTTTTAGCTTATGGTGAAATTGATCCATCTTTAAGATTGTTCATTTTATCTTCTGCCATTTCTTCTCCAACTTTCTCTCTTGAACAATTCGAGTCTGTCATTGAGTACATCCAAACCTCCAAGGCTTTAGACACAAGAGAAATCGCTTTGACAGCCTTAAGTTCTGTGACCAACCCTGATTTGACCCAAAAGGCCTTATCTTTGATCCTAGATGAAAGAATCCCAATCATGGATGTCCAATTCATCGCTATCGGTCTCTCCAAGAACACCAAGACTAAGGGCGCCTTCTGGAAATACTTGCACGACAACTACGATGCCATTTACACTCGTTTGAATTTGAATAAGGTTGTTTTCGACAGATTCATCAAGTTCACTTTGGGTAACTTATCCTGCAACAAGACTCACGATGAAATCAAGAAGTTCTTTGAAGACAAGGATATTTATGGGTTTGAAAGATCTTTAGGTCAAGTCTTGGATCAAATCAAGACTAATGCTTCTTGGGTCGAAAGAGACAACAACGATGTTGAGTCTTGGTTATCTGCTAACAAGTAGTTTACGTTATTAATTAATTTGTATTTGATTCTTTTTTTGATTCCGATTTTAATAATATATGTGTGATACCACAAGTGCAATTTGCGATATTTGTTATCAGGGTTTATCTGAAATCCGCAATCGCGGTGGTCCAAGTCCGCCATCGATTATCGTCGATGTGTCGGACCTTAGCCCCACTTACCCGTGGCCCATGGACTGTGGCGCTTCCCAATTGGCCTCCAGATACAAAAGGAGGCCCAATTTTGGCACCTTTCACTCTTTCAACCATTCTGAAATCACTTCTTAAACAATTTGTAATTAAAATTTAAACACAATGCCATCCAGTAAAGATCTAGAAAAACTAGCTAGAGCTGAAGAAGCTGTTCGTACTGCCTTCGACTTAATTCAATTAGGCGCCACTATGTTAAACAAAACTGAAAACAAGAAAGCCCAAAACGCCTCCAAGGTGTTATCCAAAGCGGTGAAGTCCGTTCCAAGAAAGATTTCGAAAAAAACAATCACATTTGACTCAGATTCTGAGTCTATCTCTGACTTGTCTGAGTTCGAAAACGAAGAAACAACACCAGAAGAAGAGGACGAGGAAGAGGAGGAAGAATACCATCACGTCAAGAACAAATCTACCAGGAAAACCGCTAGTGAAGACGAGTATCTAAAATATGCCAATGACTATATCAAATTCACAGAACTGAACCCAACCACTTTCCATGTTGTTGAGTACTTCGGTGGTTTATTAAAATCCAAGGGCTTCACTTACTTATCAGAAAAGGAAGACTGGTCTAATTTGACCCCAGGTCTCTACTATACCACCAGAAGTGGTACCTCTCTTGGTGCGTTTGCCTTGGGTGAGAATTGGAAACCATCATATGGTGCTGGTATCATCGGTTCTCACATTGACTCCTTGGCTATCAAGCTAAAGCCTGTCTCCAAGAAGGCTAAGGTTGATGGGTATGAATTACTTGGTGTGGCTCCTTATGCCGGTGCTTTGAATTACCAAAGATTGGACCGTGACTTAGGTATCTCTGGTAGAGTCTTGGTCAAGGTTCAAGATAAAAAATCTGTTGCTGGCTTCAAGATTGTTTCAAAGTTGATCAGTTCTGCTCCAAAGCCAATTGCTAGAATCTCTTCTTTGGCCCCTCACTTTGGGGCTGCTGCCAATCCACCATTTGACACAGAATCCCAAACAGTTCCAGTTCTATCTTACTCTCCTGGTGCTGACCCAACTCCAACGGAAGCTGAGAAGAACTCAAGATTGTATGGTAAACATTCTTTGGACTTGCTTAGATATATTGCTGATTTGACTGAAGTTGGAGTTGAAGACTTGTACGAATTAGACTTGGACTTATTTGATGTTCA
The DNA here is from genome assembly GCA_030566875.1 of Waltiozyma chaumierensis. NCBI lineage: Eukaryota > Fungi > Ascomycota > Saccharomycetes > Phaffomycetales > Wickerhamomycetaceae > Waltiozyma > Waltiozyma chaumierensis. The sequence continues at coordinate 8,118 of JAKUBK010000065.1, read as the reverse complement.
ACCTGGTACCATTGGTGGTTTGAAGGATGATTTTATCTACGCTCCAAGAATTGATGACAGAATTTGCTCTTTTGCTGCTCTTCAATCTTTGTTAGAATTCTCAGAAAAGCCAATCCCAGAGGGCTCCTTCTCTCAAGTGATGTTGTACGACAATGAAGAAATCGGTTCCTTGACTAGATCAGGTGCTAGATCCAATCTAGTCAACTCTATCACCGAACGTGTCATCACTTCCTTATTTAAAGAGAACGTTGAAGCGTTGACCAGAGTCTCATTCGCCAACTCGATTATCTTATCCGCAGATGTAACCCATGTTCTTGATCCAAATTACAAATCCGAGTACTTGGAAAACCATTACCCATTGCCAAACACCGGTATTGCAATCGCCACTGATGTCACCAACTCTCACATGGCCACTGATCATGTTGGTATTGCAGTCGCTGAGACCATTGCTAAGTTGAACGGCGACACTTTGCAGTACTTCCATGTGAAGAACAATGCCAGATCCGGTGGTACTATTGGTCCATCTATTGCCAGTTTGACAGGTGCTAGAACTATTGATTTGGGTATTGCTCAGTTATCTATGCACAGTGTTAGAGCTGCTGTTGGTGTGAAAGATGTCTATCTTGGTACTAAGTTCTTCAAGGGCTTCTTTACTTACTGGAGAGGAGTTTATGATTCTTTTGGTGATTTGTGAATCACGTGGAAACATTCAAGTTATCCTATACAGTCTCGTTTGTTAAAATACAGGAATTTTTTTTTTATACATGAATCAGAAACTTAAATATTTGTTCAAAAGAAATGTAAGTTGTTTTGGAATTGTTAGTGATTCCAATCGAGATTTTTTACTCCTTTCAACATGGAAACACTTCTAGATGATTATTTAGGTTGTAAGGGAATTCACTGTATCCCTCAAACGTATGGGATATAATTCGTAACTTCCCACCTTTAGATGTCCAAATTGTTTCATGAGCCCTAACTTGAGTCTTATGGATTCAAATACGAAATTGTACATCTTAAAAAGGTGAAAGAGATGTATCATGATTCATTTCAGTACAGGTACTGACAGAAGATTTTAGACCAACTGATTCTTATAATATTGATTTATGCACGTTGTCGCGGTTATTGTCACCAGCTGTCAGGAGGGTTTTGAGCGATGGCTTTTATTTTCTTCACAAATTGCAGGGATTTAGTTAAAAGATCAGTGTACCTTGAAGCCTGGTACACCATAAAGTTACTAGAGAATTAATTAAATTAAACGATTGAACCCTAGAGCTTGAAGTAATGAGAATTGAGCGCGCCGTGGTGAACGGTTTTAGTGGGAAGTCAGGTATTAAATATTAACCCTTAGGACGTCGTAAATCTGGAAGTTTGGTAGCCTGTCCGTACCAATTTCCTTAGATAAAATATCTGCAGTATTATGCATGGCCCGCCTTAGAGTTAAGTTAACATCTGATATGTACATGTCTGTTGGTAATCCTTGAGGTTCATCGACTTCCAATCTCGATTGGTCGATATTACTTACTCAAGAGTCAGGAGCATATGAATCCTTTTGGACCAAGATTGCCGTCATTCTTCCTTGTACAAGATATACGGGTGTAACACTCATTATCTGAACTCAAGAGTGGAAGGAATTATTGTTCATGATATTCCGATGTATACACTTGTTGCTCAAAGCTAAAAGCCTGCCTCATATTATAATAAATATAATTTAACAATAAATTAGACATTTTGTTTTACCTTCAATTCTTCTAACTCTTCTGGATCTGATTTTTTTGTCACTTCTGGTGTTTCTCCAACTGTCAACGGCTCTTTGTATCAATCCTCTCTGACCTCTAATCTCAGGATTAAACCAGGAGAAAATCCATCCCAAGTCATTGCACTCCCTTTCGTATTTTCCTCTATTACCCGTGTATTTTTCAATGGGGACCATAGCACGAGAGTATATGCAATTATCGCGTCTGAATTTCTCTGGGAGTGAGTTTGGTTCGAAGGTTACTTGTGGTTTATTCAAACTGAAAGTTCTAATGACCTTTTGCTTGGTGTATGAGAAGGTGATCACTTCATCACCAGTTGCTTCATCGACTGTAATAATTGGCTTTGTGGCTGGAATAGGACCGGTTTGGGAGGAACGGTTATAAGATCGTTTCTGTTTTGCCTTAGCTGTTCCTCTAGACACAGTGATGCTCTTTTCAGAACCATGAATAGGTACGTTTTCTTCATGTAAGGATGTTATAGGGACAGAAATTGGAATTTCCGATTTAAATATCGTATAGTTATCATTTGTTAGATCTTGGGGGCAACTTTTATCTGGTTTGTCAAAACATTGCGGACGATATTCATTAACAGGTGTATCAATAATATTCTCACTAATTGTAGGGCTGATGATAAAGGGAGTGATTGTATTGTCTTGAGCAGTAGATACTTCTAAATCAATTTTGTCTTCACAATTCGGATCCAGAGATATCATGCTTGAAAATGATTGCGAAAAGAAAAGAGGCTCTTGATTGGCCGTACTTTCTTGTCGAAATCTCTCACTAGGAAATGGGGCATTTATAGGACTCTGAATGGGGGTTTGTGTCTGATCATTTGTAGCAATGGAAGGGACCCTATGTTGAAAAGTCGGTTCATAGAGTAATCCATTTGGATTTGAGACTATCAATGGGTTGTTGCTGTGTAGGTGCAGCGGGATAATAGCTGAGTTTTCTTCTTGGAATTGTGACCCATGAATTGGGGCTTCCAGTGTCTCGGTATGGAAGCCTTCTGTTGTGGTACTAAATTGGAAACGATCGAAAGCACAGAGATTTACAAAACCGTCATGTCTGTGTTGATTGTCCATGGTCAACAGTGGTTGGAAATGATTACCCAACTTGTGTTGTGGCTGTATATTCTGGTGTTGGGAAAATGATGTGCTTTGCGCCTCAAAGATTGTTTGGTCTAATATATATGGTTCCTGTGAAAAAGGCATTCTTGATATCTTGAGATAATTTTATTTTGTCGTGATTACAGAGTTGTTTCTATGAGGTACAAAATTTAATGGGCTTTCAGGTTTTTAAATATATGGCACTGGGTACTTTGCTGTCGATCTTATATGTTGGAGTTCTAATCTGAAAGTGTGTGTACCATGCCGTGGGGTATAAACACCGCATCTACGCCACCTACTCAAACATGCAAGTACAGGACCTTTGCATATTATAGCATGGATTAAGCCCTGTATAAAAAATTAGTTCGGCAGTGAGGTGTATCATTACGCATGAGCGGCATCGAGTTCCAGCCTCAACTTTTGTGAGATTCAAGAACACCAAGTCGAGAAGAATAAGATTAACTGGATTTAAATTTACTGAGAATGAACTAATTAAGCTGTCTATTTGTCGTAAAAATCCGTCCCCTCTTTAAACATCCTCTTTTCTTATTGTTAGTTAACACTTTCATCTCTTTGCCGTGAAAACTCTTCAATCAACACAATATTCGGTAACCTCAAAAAAGTATGGTCACATGTCAAAAGTACTGACCTTGGATTCCTCCTGGAAGATGTCTCGGATGTCTAATCCCACAACTTTCAAGGACTCTCAAGTTTTAACCACGGACATACAGAGAAATCGCAACTAGAACATGAATATAATCTGGATGTGCACTCTTACCAAATACACAGTAGGTGGATGCCTGCTTGCTGTAGCGAATACCACTGGACAAGGTTGTCCCCAAAGTAGAGTCATGTGACTGGTGATGTTAAAGAAGAAAAAGAGAAAAAGAAAAACATTAAACGACCTCAGGCAGGATTGAACTGCCGATCTCATGATTAACAGTCATACGCCTTAACCAGCTTGGCCATGAAGTCTCCTGTTGTTATCACGAGACAGTTGTCATAAAACAAACTTTACACTCGTCTTCTGTTGATCCCGAGTCATATAGATTATGACTCCGGGTGTAGGAAATTTTTTGTTTTCCGCCATGCGATGCCTACACAGTTTTGCCCTTATTTTCTTATGTTCAATATTACGTAAAAAAGAAACAAAATTCACAACTCCACGTGACAAATGGAAAAAATTCTTGAAGATATGAAAATTACTTCGTTTACCTTGTGGAACTAGCTAGATGAATATTTGATTCTGTACTAATTGAAACTAATTCTTGACAGCTCTCTGTTTCCCATATTACTTGGTGGTACGACAATCATACCTCTTTCGCTAAAGCTACTACACAAATCTATACAAAGTTTTCATCAGTTATTCAATCCCTCACTCTTCAATCTATATCGTACCTTCAATCTTCAAACTCATATCGTATAACTCTTATCATTCGAAGATCGGTTTTCATCTTTCATCTCCTTATACACAAATTTATAAACATTTCCCCCAATCAACACTCATATAACGTACTCCTCTATCATACCATAATACCATGGACTCACTTGCACCATCATCATACAAAAAATCAAAGAAATGGACTCTTGGACTCATAATGCTTGCCATCGTTGTCATATCATGGGTCCTTTCTTCATTTTTGATAAATAACATCTTTGAAACGGGAACATACAGAAAGCCTTTTTTCATCACATATCTCAACACCTCAATCTTTATCTTTTACCTCATACCGATGATGAGAAGTTTCCTAAAGAAATCAATCCGTGAAGGATCTTTCAAGGTTTCAGACTTTGAGCAGATTTTCATGGAATTTAACAAGGAATCAACAAAGAACGACGAAGAGATCTTGTTGAGTCCAGAAGATGAATCTGACTCTAAACTCTCCCTCTATGAAACTATCAAATTATCAGGGGAATTCTGCATAATGTGGTATTTGGCCAACCTATCAACCAATGCCAGTTTGACATACACAAGCGTTGGCTCTCAAACCATTCTCTCATCAACAGCTTCATTCTTCACCTTGTTAGTTGGATTTTTCGCAAAGACAGAAACCTTCAACCGTGTCAAGGTTACGGGTTTGATTCTTTCCTTCGTGGGTGTTATACTGATCACCAAGATTGATACCCAAATTGACCCTGAGCTGAAGAAATCTGCTTTGTCTATCTTGATTGGGAACTCATTAGCTTTGGTTGGTGCTTTGATGTATGGTGTTTATACAACGCTCTTGAAACTTAAGGTTAAGGATGACTCTAGATTGAACATGAAGGTTTTTTTTGGATTTGTTGGTGTTTTTAACCTGATTTTCCTCTGGCCTTCCTTGGTTATCTTTGATTACACAGGTGTTGAGAAGTTCGAATTGCCATCTTCGTTTGACGTCATTCTGATTATCTCTGGAAACTGTTTGATTACGTTCATCTCTGACTTTTGTTGGGTCAAGGCCATGCTATTGACATCGCCTCTTACTGTCACTGTTGGGCTCTCAACTACTATTCCTTTGGCAATGCTTGGTGACTTCCTTTTCAAGGATGAGCAGATCACTCTTTTGTACTGTGTTGCTGCTAGTTTGATATGTGTGTCGTTTTTCATTATCAACAACGATGAGAGTGAAAAATGAATCAAACTAAAATAGCCCCTTTAGATACCCTTTAATATTGAGCATATAGATAATTTCTTCTCTTCCCTTGTTACATGTAGTTATTATGCTAACGTGCTGGCTTGAATAGAACCTGGCTGGGTACAGTATCACTACACAATCCGTATACATATATAGGTCATTTCAGCTGGAATTTGAACGCACTTTGGTGTTCAGTTCTTGGTTTTAACGGCGAACCAGCTTTCTGGAGACGACTTTTAGGATTTTGTAAATTGGGTATAATCTCAGAAACAGGCTTTTCCACGTCGTCATTTTCAATAGTGGGTTTTCTTATGAGCTTCTTTTTGGTAGCATGTACTTTGTTGACTATAGCGATTGGCCTATTGAACAAATCTTTGTCATCATCTTTGTCATCATCATCGTCATCAAATAGTGACCGTTTATTGTTGGTATTTGCTCCTTTTAGGGATGAAGATGTTTTAAATAATTTGCCAAGGGTAGTTTTCTTCTTGGATGGACTCGATAATCCAGTGGTTGACAGTGTATTTGTTTTCAAAGGGGTTAAGATAGTTTTCGGTGTTGATGATCTTGTGTTTCTAGTTCTAGAGGATGGAGTGTCTTGTATCTTGTTCTCATTGAGTTTCTTATTACTTGAACCATTTGATACCGTCTTATTAGTCTTGGATTCTTTTGTGTCAAAATAAAACGGGTCTTTTCTTCTAGCTGCTTCAAGCTTACTCTCAAGGAGAGCCCTTTGTCTCTTTGCAGACTCTCGGATTTTTTCTCTCTCTAAGTTAGAGTCCATAATCTGCTTATTGAGCTTGTTCACCTGCATCTTCAAAGTCTGGATCTGCTGCTCAAATGATCCTTGATTTCCTTTGATTGATCTGAGTTTATTTAGTTCGATGGATAAAGACGTTATCTTAGATTCTTGATCAATTCTCTGGGTACTGATCTGAGTAGCTGTCTCTCTGAACGACGTCTTGAGGTTCGATACAAGCTCATTAGAGTCCTCAGCTGTTTCAAGCGCATTCAGCAGGTGTTTGAGACCTATAGCGGTGGTGCATAGGTTCCTCCTTTGTTGTTCATAGTTAAGTATCTCTTGAGCTTCACGACAAGCGGTATAGTATTGTAAGATGGAATTGGTTGGATCCACTGACATTTTCACAAGAGTCAATTTTTATAGAAAGATTGAAGTTATTAGATAATGGGAAATGGTTGAGTAACAGTAAACTTGTAAAATATTCTTTGAAGAATAAGATGATGATTGGTGGATGTTTATAGATGAAGAAAAGAGTAAACAGAGCTAGCCCGGAACTCAACTTTAACCCTTCATTTCCGAGGGACAACAAACAGAATTCCTGATCGTGCAGCTTGAGCCTTGCAGTTATGCGTTATACTATACTAACTGCTCTAAGATACCAATATACGTATTTAGTGCATACCGAAGAAGTACTTCAGATTGACTCTTTTAATTAATCCTTTGAGTCAAGAACAGTTTCAACTCAAAACTTTCTGTATAGGTTCTATCTGAAATCATGCTTGTTTCTCAATATCTCTTATGGTGTTTTATAACACTTTTCGGTATTGTCAAGGGTGCTATCAATGTTGAGGATGCCATTGGTTTACAAGATGAAGACCACATGATCCACTTAAACACAGGTAACATTGGGTCCTTGATCAACGGTATCAGACCTTACTACGTTGCAGTTCTCTTCACTACGTCAGACCCAGCTTTGAATTGTGCCACATGTGAGAAGTTCCTTCCTAATTATATGAAGACAGCTGCTGCTGTTAATGCAAAGAATCCTGATCTTATAATGTTCACCATAGCTGAAGTTCATGATAATAAGGAAACTTTCAAAAAACTTGATATGAGATCTGTTCCTAAGGTGAAGATTTACCCGCCATCTCCAAACGACACCACTACAGTCATATCTGAAGTTTTTGATTATCCAGTCACTGAAGAATCTTTTGACGCTTTACATTTTGGTAATTTCGTTTCCAAGATGTTAGCTGTTTCAATTGTCATTCCTCAAGACTTTGATATCATGGAGTTTTCAGGATACTTTGCAATCACTTTTGCAGTTGTTGTTATCTTCAAGAAACTAGTGGTTAGTAAGTCCCCAAAGTATAAGTTGTTCCAATTGTTGTCTGTGGCTGCTGTTCTAATGTTTATCTCTGGCTATATGTTCACAGTGGTCAGAGGTATCCCATTCTTGTCTAGAGATGAAAAGGGTACAATTATGCACTTCAGTGGTGGTAGACATTGGCAATTTGGTTCAGAGACGTTTTTAGTGGCTTCCATCTATGCCGGTTTATTAACATGTGTTGTTCTTTTGGTCATCACTGTACCTGCTATGGAGGAAGACCCATTCAAAAGAGATTTCATGACTATTTTTATTGCTGGTCTTCTTTTCTATGTTGTGTGTTATCTTAATGGAGTTTATTTCATTAAGGATCCTGATTATCCGTATAAACTTCCTAAAGTCATGTGAAGTAGTATCAAGTTGTTGATCTGTTTTAATATACGACCATCTTGCATTAGTATTAGTATTAGTATTAGTATTAGTATTAGTATTAGTATTAGTATTAGTATTAGTATTAGTATTAGTATTAGTATTAGTATTAGTATTAGTATTAGTATTAGTATTAGTATTAGTA
>JAKUBK010000064.1:0-38468 GCA_030566875.1 Waltiozyma chaumierensis | reverse complement strand
GATTAGTATTACAATATGTTTGAAACTATCAAGAACTACTTATACAATATACTAGCAGTAGCTGAGTATGTTCATTCCAACGATACCAACTCAACCAATACGTCCAATTCCGAACAGTTTTTTTAATAGGGTGCTTGCGCGGACTGAATTTCGTCATCTCCCTAACAAACAATTTAGTAATCAAATATGAAATGATACTTTAAAAAACAAAAATACGATCAAGTATAATTAAGTATAAGTTTTAATACAGTATTCCTCACTAATAGAGGTCGATTCCTATATACTATTGAGTATAAGTATCTCTCTCTCGCTCTGAGCTCTATCATTTTGAGACTTGAATCTTCCTAGACTCTTCAACAGGTTACATCAGGTTCCTAGACATGGTAAAGTCTGATTAGAGATCAGTATCGCAACAATGTAAACATTGATACATTGTTGTAATAGACAAGTTAAAACCTTTCATCATCATAGAGTTATATGTCCAAAGTTTATCGAACCCACTTTATATAACTTTTGATCTTGATTATTGATTTTCACATTAAATTGCTCAATGCTTTACCAATTACTTTATCTTACTCTATTTATCAAACACGACAAGCATATCTTAAAATTGTTTGAATATTGGGTCATTCTGCATGATCAGACATATCGGAACTAGACATTTTGAGGGGAAGTTTGTTATGTGAAGCAAACTTCTACGCAAGATATAAAAGGGAAGTCTTGCTGCTGAAGACTTCACCACATTCATAGCAAGAGTTAGAGTCATTGTATAAACTAATATATTTTCATTATCTAAAAAAAATATAAGAATACAAGCTGTATAATAGTAGCTGCCCTCTCCTAGATTTATGAGACCCTGAGATTTAAAGAGCTTCGTTTTTTGTTCATCTTTAATATTGAATCAAGTCTAAACATAATCTCGAAATATTTTAAAATCTATTGAATCTGTTGATCTTTTCCAAATTTGATATCACGTGTCTCCTTACATTTAGCACCTTCATTTTGTAAAAATGACCCCTACTTTTGAAGAAAACCTGTTCCGAGATAGTTTAGTGGCTAGAATATCCGTTTGTCGCATGGTGGACCGGGGTTCGATTCCCCGTCTCGGAGTTTTTATTTTTAATTTTTGGATATCTAATTTAGGGACAAAAAATCCCTACAGGACGACACCCAAGTAATAAAAAAGAATTATCAGTACAATACAAGTAGAACAATATTCTATTTCAGTTTACTATAGTTCTTTTAACAATAATATGATAGAAGAGCTATATTTTTACTTAAATTATGGATCAAATCAAAGGTTAATTCCTCTCAGGATTTCAAGTATAAGACAGTTCGATATATCGTTACTATTTAATAGCAAGTTTTTTTGACAGATTCGAATCAGAGTGCAACCATATGAGTTTACTCGTATTGATTTTAAAATTTGATAAATACCTATTTGCTACCCTATCTTTATATCAGGATAGAGTATCAGGACTAACCTTATGGACCTCAGGGGCTATTTGTCTATTTCATTATTTATGAAGATCTTAATCTAAAGATCTGATCAAGCAATAGATTAATTTTAAGATCAAGTTATAGATGAAGTTCTAAATCAAGATATGACCTGAACGGTCCATGAGGATATTGATTCAGAAGAAATACGAATACTCTCATAGAAAATACTGATGACACGAAGAGAAAATGACTGATTAATCATTCGATTAGTTTATATTGTTACAAAAAGTTAGAAGGACCTGATTGCCTGCTAAGGTTTCTTGATCATTAAGTGAGCTCAGAGATACTATAGAAGTGCGATGGCTTATAAAACTAGTTGTCTTCAGTCATTTTCCATAAAGTGGTACTTTGAATAACTGGTCTAGAATAATTATTCATTATGAAAGGTGCTTAAATTTTAATTTAGTCTTTTTATGTTGTTGTTGAAATTAATGGTAAATAAGATTGGGAAAGCTTTTGATTATTGAGACAAGCTTTATGTGGTTTACTGAAATAGATCTGAGATTTTAAAATGTTTAGAGATTTTGTTTAGAAGCTTGATTTAATAAATTCTAATGAATGGATTAATATGGATTCAACCCTGAATTAATTTTAATATATAGTTTTGCTTACGACTTAAATGTAATTTATTTCCTTTAACGTCACAATTAGTCACGTACGTATCATATATTCCTTGCAAATTTATTCATTAAATTTAAATTGTTTTGTAATGAAAAGCTTATTTATATTCATATTTGATTAAAATTTCAAAACAGCTCAAGTTCCAGTATCTTAAATAGACCAAGAAAGCATGAACTGCCGAATTAATTCCCGATAACATCAAAATTATAAATCTTAACAATCCCAACTTCATCACCACTTACAAAACTTTCATCACCCAAACCAACACAACTGACAGCACCTGAGTTCGAATGAGAATTGAAAGTCAACATACATTTCCCACTCTGTAGATCCCAAATTTTCACAAGGCGATCATGAGCACCACTGACGATACGGAATGTGTCACAACTGATATCCCAGATCCCTTCAACGTGACCGAACTGTGTACGGATGCATTTTCCTGTTTTCACATCCCACAATTTAATGGTGTTGTCAAGAGAAGCAGTAAGAATGTAATTAGGATAACTCTTCGAAGGATCAGATAAGTCAACCAGTTCGTCCTCCACTGGTGCATCCTCAGGTTGTTCTGCTTCAGTGCCGGTATCATCAACATTGATATTCTCACCTTCTGTAGACTCTTCCTCATCGCCATCTTTGACCAAGTCATAGTCTTTACTTAGGCTTAAAGGAATCACCTTCATGACCTGCCCCACATGGCCTTTGAAGGTTCGAAGACATTTCTGCGTACCAATATCCCACATTTTCACAGTCATATCGTCACTTGCACTGAAGACAGTCATAGACTTTGGATGGATTTTGACACAGTTGACAGGTTCAGAGTGCCCCCTTAAGGCATGACATGTTCTTGACTCCACGTTCCATAACTTCACTGTAGTGTCTGCTGACCCACTGGCAATATGAACCTTATGACAATCAACAGACAAAACGGAATCTAGATGGCCTCTGTATGTAGAGATGCATTGTCCAGTGTGATAGTTCCAAACTTTGATTGTGTTATCCAAAGACCCCGTGATTAGTTTCTGTTCATCAAAAACTAAGGACTTTATCCCTTGAGTATGTGATGCTAGAGTTCTGATATGTCTTCCTGTGCGGATATCCCATATCTTTACAGTCTTGTCATAGGACCCCGTGAAAAGATACTTGTGGTCATACTTCAAGGTCAAGACCCCGTCATTGTGTGCTTGGAATTCAATAAGATTGGTATATGTCCCCTTCCGCCAGTTTCTTTCCACTTGGAAACGTTCACTGTAGACAGTTTTCCAAGGACGTGTTTTTCTCTGTGTACTGCCTTGAATTGGCATTGTTCCTTTGAAGTCAGAAGAAGAAGAAGATTTGACAGTGGTGATTTTTCTTCTCTTGTTCACATCCTCATTAGTATTAGCTTGGAAATTGGAACCGGTGGACGTGATATTATTAACATTGGTATTGACTTGACCAGTTTTGTCTTCCGCTTCTCTGGCCCTCTTCATATGCATCAAAGGTAGACCCCAGCCACAATTAGGACACTTTCTATCGATATGCTGTTCACACATATGATGCCATACTCTATCGTCATCAGCCAAAGACTTCCAGTTCTTAGACACTTGTGCTGCGTTACATAGAGAATTACAATCCAAGTAACAAAGGATTTTGGAACTTAATTCCAAGGGTAAGGTTGAGATGAAATCAATACGAATCAAAGTTGATATTTCTTGAGAGATGAATGATAGTTGAGGGAAACAACATTGTGTGAGAAGTCCTTGTATGATTAGGTTTCTGTTTGAAGAACTGGACGAACTGAAAGTGGACCAGATTTTATTGATTGATGTTTGTTCGGAACGGGGTAGTTTTTCAATAGAGGACTGTAATTCTTCCAGCTTACTGAGATCTGTCTGCTTATTGCACTTCACATCTGGGTTATGTCTGTAACAGTACTTGCCAAAGTTGTCGCTTGGAATCAACGTACTGGTTGAATTCAAGTGATGCAAAGGGTCTTTGTTCTTTGAGAATGTGGCCGGGCTACTATCCTTTGAATGGTTGGTGGGTAATTCTTGGTTTGTTCTAGTGACCTTCAGAAGGTCATCAGTGGAGTGTTGAGATATCGTCTTATGTGAAAGATCCTTCTTGGTTTCCTCGGTATTGTTACAGCTTAAGGAGAAATCCATGATTCTTTTCTAATAGTAAGTCCTTTGATATGCTCTTGTCTTGTTTTGAAGTAGAAATGAAGGTGATAGTGAGTTGATGGAATAGGAGATATCTATCGAAAAGAGGAGACTAAAGGATAACAAAGGCAAAGATTTGGCATCTTCTTTAATATTTTTTAAGTTGTAATCATATCTGTGTGACCTGTGTGGTACTTTTAAAAATCTGTGTATAATTACCACAACGCCCCATACGGCTCTGCAATCACATATCCTTTTCGAAATTTTGTCAAAGTGTGGCGTAACTATCACGTGCCCTTACAATTGGTAGATTTCTTAATCAAAAAAAAAAAATAAACTGAATTGCGATATTATTATTTCCTATGATGGCCAATTTATAGTGGTTTTTCCTAATACATGAACTCTGGAAGTTTAGGGGACATTTCTTTTTTTCTGCCTGTATTTAATCTAGGACATGTTTTTTTTCTCTTTAATTTGGGGGAAGTTTTAGATGTAGACATGTCGCAATGACGTATTTTTGGGTCATCATGAAAATTATTATTCCAGATAGAAACTACAGATAATTTTTATGTTGATCAAGATTCGAGATTAAAGAGAGTTACTCTATCATGAAATTCTGTGAAGAAGCTAAATTACATTCAATTCAGATCCAGTTGTCTCTTTGTTAAATGCTTAGAGTTCATTATAACCAATTTAAGGGCTACTGTATACCCAAGCCAGGCAAAGATGCCGACAAGGTGATAGAGGATTACTTTAACGAGGATGAAGACAAAGAGATAATCACCGATGGATTTGATCAGTTCCAATCTGAAACTGAAGAAGACCAAGCTTGCTCCCATAATACAGGCAATTTATATGGGTCTGAAGATGAGAGGGGAGAGGATGGGGCGATTTCTCAGAACGACGATATGTACAAAGATGAAGCCAAAATCCTTTTAAATCACCAAGAAGAATCTGATATTATGGCCAGTTCGCTAAGCTCAGGAAGACCAACCACCTCCCAAAACAATGTTTCTGATAAAGAAGAAGAAGATGATGATGACGAACCAAAAGGCAAGAGAATCAAGAAGAATGGCAAAAAGGCTAAGAAGACAGAAAGGAAAGAGAGAGAAAAGGGGAAAGGGAAAGTCAAATCAACGAAAGGGAAGAAGGGAATTAAACCAGACAAATCAAAACGCAACAAGAGCAGGAATAAGAACGAAAATTACGAATTCAATCATGTATCAGACCCTACAAAAGTGAATGAACTCAACACAATCTTCACAGAGATCCTCTCGGCATTCCAAGCTCACCATCAAATCTCTAAATCCAAACTCACAACGGATCTAAAAATTCTTCAATTCTTCGATATTTCAATATACATAGAAGATCTCCTGAATCTGAAAGACAACGAATGGCTCAATGACAACAACATCTCCTTCATCTACGAGTATTTAGAAAGGTACCAACTACAGCCATACATCAAAGATAATCTCATTCGTCCCAACTCCATCTGTTTATTACGACCTTCAATGGTATACTTATTAGCAAACACACCAAACCCATCAGAGTCATTAAAGGGTGTGATTCCAGAACTTGAGAAAGCCGATTTCATATTCTTACCAATCAACGACAGTACTGATGTTGAAATGGTAGGTGACGGGTCTCATTGGTCCTTGGTGGTCATCAGTATGATCGATAGAAAGGCGCTGCTTTATGATACGTTGCAGCAGGCCAATCAAAGAGAAGCTTTGGAGGTCATTCGCCGTTTAATCGAGTATTTGAACGAAGATAAGTTCGATCCTAATTATTTCCAGCTCCAAGACATGGGAGAATCGACACCCCAACAGTTGAATGGATCTGATTGTGGGATTTTGTCGTCTCAGATAACAGCGTTTTTGGTTTCTAGATTATTGGATTTGAAGCATTTGAAGCAACATTATCTTAATTTCGATTTGAATGGAGTCAAGATAAGTTCTATTGATGGAAGGATCTTTGTCATGAGAACTATCCTGAATGTCTTGAAGTTCAAATTAGAGAATGTAGAGACCAACTAGAGAGTTGATAACTCTAGGACTGTTCCATAATTTCAGGGCTGTTATTTAGGCATCATTACTACTGATCATGAATTCGATATATACGTTTGATAATAAGCATTTATCTAATTATAGTTAGCAATAAAAATATATGGTAACTCACTGTAGTATGATGTTAGAATGATAGAACAAGTGCTGCTTTCTTATAACCCAGTTAACACGAGTAAAAGTCTGGAGACATTCAGCTGTAATTAAGAAGCACCGACACGAAACATTATTTAGTTATTTGAGGGATTTTAATCAAGTATTTATGTAATGTTTTTATACGTAAGTAACAGGAGACGACATTGAATCACAAACAGAGCCATGTAACCTGTAATGCGGCTCATATAGACCAAGATATCGATTTTCAGGAGTCAGTACCATAGATCTATACAAAGTCACTCTGAAGTACTGCTGATCTATAATACTATCTAGTCGTTACCAGTAGAAATTCTCCCAAATATGAAAATTATATTCTATATACTTAATTTCTTTATCCTTACTTGCGGAGATCATATAAACAATTAACAAGAACTAAATCTTGATCCTTGTCATTATTAATAATATTGTTGTAGAAATGGGGGGTTTGTTCCTTTTGTGGTGGTGAAGGTGATGACAATCAGCAGCGGTTTAGCCAGGTACTGTCCAGTGTCTAGTGATGAACAGCACAGCTCTCTTCATGACTAGAAAATCTAGTACATAAACTAAGGAGTTTCTTTCGCCTCCCCAATTACACCCAATCATAACCAATTATTCTCTCCATTTGTCCTCATGATCTCCGTAAAAGTTGAAATGTCCAATATTTTAATTTAGAAAAAGTCCCAAACAAAAATCATTTGGTGGTGTGATTTGGACATCTTTCTACATGAAAGTGCCATGTAGTACACTACAGTTACCCGGACCACTCGCTTGGGTGGCGTTCATATGCAGAAAGATGTGTTCAACGTTTAGACCTTGACACAAAAAGGCCACAGGGCTGACCGCAATTTAACCTTCGATATGCCGGTGGGCCGTGGCGCGAAATATTAGGGAAATAATATTAATTATGAAATTAGATCTAGCTGTTACCAAAAATTAGCTGTCGATGGACATCAAGTAACACACAGGCTACAACTGTACAACCAACACAAGGTTATTCAATTGATGGCTTGAGAACTGGTCACAGAACTAGTATCACTGCCTTCACCCGCTTTTCATTTCTGCTTATTTGTTATAAACTCGCATTTTCCCACCTCTTGAAATACTGACGTCTTTCATCTTGCATCAGTAGAATCAGTTCACTCTGCTTTATCAATCACCGTTAGATCTATATTCCTTCTATCAATTATTAAGATCTTTGACACATAGCTGGATATTGGTACCTGTAGAAGAACTTTAGTGGCTGGCAGTACTATGAAATTTGCTGAATACCTACAAGAAAACCTGGTTCCTGAATGGAAGGATAGATATTTGGATTACAAGGGCGGTAAGAAGAAGATAAAGAAGATCCATGACTCTCCCAAATCAACGAAAGGCGAGACCGTCACAACCACACAACTAAAACCAGTATCACAAACGAAAAACTTGAGACCATCTCCACCTCCACCTAGATCAAGAGCAAGCACTGGAAATGCAGCATCCTCAGCTGCTAATAGAGCTGCCACACCAAACAGCAACAACTTCTTCCCCATTTACAGATTTAACTCCATCAATTCAAACCAATCATTTGAATTACCACCAGCTGCCTTGGATCCTCTTGATGAAGACCAGATTCCAGCTCAACAACAAACACCAGCGCCACCAGACACCATTTCCAATGATCATACGCCACTTTTAGGATCTACAAATCAACGACACAGCTATTCTTACAATGGATCTAATGTTGAGATTGACAATATCATAGCCCAGAAACGTTCTTTGCGTGTCCCACAGTCGACAGACTTAACGGCTACGGCTAGTATCTATGGAACCAGTGTTGTTGGTGACTTGACCTCAGAATACGAGAACGAAGGAGAGAATAGCATTGGCATTGCTCTTGAAAATTTCAACAGGACTGCCTACGACAATTTCATCCAATGGTTAGATAAGGAGCTTTTCAAGATAAATAGTTTCTACAAAGAGAAAGAGAATAGGACAGTCGAGAGATTCTTACTTATTCAAGACCAGTTATTCATGTTGAAGGAAGAAAGAGAGATATTTAAGAAATCAACAGCATTAGAATCAGATTCCAATTCCAATGGTAAGTCCAAAGTGAAACAAGACATTGTAAACAAAGAAAGAATCCTCATGGCTAAGATTATCAAGCTACAAAAGTTGGATCTACCCACGCTACCAAACTTCCCAATGTTTACCAAGTCCTCCACAGTCGCACCAACTGACCCTTCAGCTACGACACTTGAAGAAACTCAAAGTAAGAGAGATTATGAGATACGCCCAAAGCAACACGTGCCATACTACCATGCCCGTCGTCAGTTGAAACTGGCACTGCAAGAATTCTACCGTGAGTTGGAACTTCTTCGTTCATATCGTATGTTGAACCGTACGGGGTTCAGAAAGTTGGTGAAGAAATGTGATAAGAAGACACAGTCCAACCTTTCATCCACGTATGTCGAGAAGGTCAACAAGAGTTATTTCTGTACGTCCGATATCGTTGAGAATTTGATACCTAAGGTTGAAGATTTGTTTTCTGCGTATTTCGAGAATGGGAACAGGAAGATTGCTATTGAGAAGCTACGTTCTGATTTGAACCAAGAGACTTTCTACGGTCCTTTGTTCCTTGCTGGGTTGTTTGTTGGGATCGGGATCCCTTTGTGTTTGTATGCTTTCTATTTGGGGATTCATAAAACCATCAATAAAGATATTCCTGAAGGGAAGTTTCTTTTACAGATCTGGGGTGGGTTCTTTCTAATCTTGTTGATAGTTATGTTTTTTGCTGTCGATTGTTATATTTGGAGCAAATTCAAAGTCAATTACAAGTTTATCTTTGAATTCAATCCTAGGACAGCTTTAGATTTCAGACAGTTCACAATGTTACCTGCTCTATCTTTTCTTTTATTCACACTATTCTTCTGGTTCAGCGTCAACAATTTCTGGCCTGATGGAGTGAATGCCTTGTATTGGCCTTGGTTCTACCTAGTCAGCATGATTCTGATCATATTTTGTCCTCTCAGAATCCTCTATTTCGAGTCTAGAAAGTGGCTTGTATCAACAATGTGGAGATTGTTTTTCTCGGGTCTTTATCCTGTTGAGTTCAAGGATTTCTTCCTTGGTGATATCTTCTGCTCTTTAAGTTATTCTATGGGGAACATCTCTTTCTTCTTCTGCATGTATGCTACACATTGGAAAGGCGCAGCAGATGGTACCTCACACTGTTCTTCTGGTTATTCACGTCTGATGGGTGTCTTTGCAACTTTGCCACCTATTTGGAGATTCTTACAATGTGTCCGTCGTTATTTTGATTCTGGTGATTGGTTTCCTCATTTGGCAAATATGGTGAAGTATGGTTTCACCATTCTCTATTATGTCACTTTGAGTGTTTACCGTATTGAAAAGACAATGTCCAACAAAGCCGTCTTTGTCTTCTTTGCTATAATCAATTCTGTGTTAAGTGGTATTTGGGATATATTTATGGATTGGTCTTTGATGCAGAACAAGGATTTTCTTAGAGATGACTTGGTGTATCCTAAATGGTTCTACTATTTTGCTATGGTGTCCGATATTATCTTGAGATTCCAATGGGTTTTCTATGCTTTGTTTGGTAAGCAAATCGAACAAAGTGCATTCACGTCGTTTGGTATCGGTATCATTGAAATCTTCAGAAGATTTATCTGGCTTTTGATCCGTATGGAGAACGAACATGTCACCAACATCCATCTTTACAGAGCATCAAGAGAAACACCTTTGCCTTACCAAACTATTCCACGTGCCATGAATATGTCCAGAATGGGAACAACTACATCATCCATTCCTGAACCTTACACTGGTGCAACTCAAGACACAGACTTTACACAAGAACAATACCGCCATCCATCGGATATCGAAGCTCAACCAGCCACAGATACACTACGCAGAAGAAAGACTCTTCTGGATCCAGAGATGTTTAAGAATCTATCTAACGCCATTGTCAATGCCCATGCCAAGGATTTCCAAAGAAAGAAACCACAAGATGGTCTTTCGACTGATCAAAATGATAATTTGTCTGATGATGATGATGATGACGAGAATAGTGATGACGAAGACGCTAGTATTTTAGGAAATACAAATTAATGATGATTTATAGATCCGTTAAGAGAAGTTGACGCATACACTGAGCTGTATTGAATAAAATTTATGAAATATCAGAAATTAATTATACTTAGTTGTATGTTACAGAATATAAATATAGAAACTATATTTGTATCTTTGACAAAGAAGACTAAACCCCTCCAACTCACAGTGGTGTGGGGCGATCAGAACTCTTTTTAGTGCATGGGGTACTGCATAACACTGCATAGCACTGCATGTCCGAAAATTCGAAAACTTTGTCCAGCTGAAACTTACACTGGATGGAATGGCCAGCCGGAGGTCCTAGAAATGAGACCTGTCCAACCACTTTGCAATAGATCTTTATCCACATATTATATAGATTTACCAATGTAATAGTTCACAATCAACAGATTACAATAAAGCAAATGACTCCATCAGCAAGGGTTGTTGTAACAGGTCTAGGTTTAATAACGCCACTTGGTGTTGGCACGAAACATGTCTGGTCTAAGCTCATATCAGGGTCATCAGGTTTAGTATCAACTTCCACTTTAAATAATCCAAGATTTGACGATATTCCATCAAAAGTAGTTGGTGCCATACCAGAGGGCCCATTATCTGAGGGGAAATGGAAAGCAGATGAACATCTGGACAAATCAGAAGTCAGAAGAACGGCTAAGTTTTCCCAATATTCCCTTGCTGCTTCTCATGAAGCACTAACCGATTCTCAATGGTTTCCAAGTTCGATTGAGGAACAATTGAATACTGGTGTCTGTGTTGGCTCAGGGATCGGGGGATTCAATGAAACATATGAAAATTCAATTGCTTTACATTCATCAGGATATCGTAAGATTCAACCCTTATTCATTCCAAAACTTCTACCAAATATGCCCGCTGGTTTGATTTCTATTAAATACGGCTTCAAAGGCCCAAATCATTCAGTATCAACAGCCTGCGCCACAGGTAACCATGCTATTGGGGATGCTTATAGATTCATTAAAGATGGTTATGCTGATGTGATTGTTGCAGGTGCCACGGAGTCCTCGGTCCATCCTTTGGCATTAGCTGGGTTTGCTAGAGCTAAATCACTTTCTACGAAATTCAACGATGATCCAACTAAGGCCTCTAGACCGTTTGATAATCTTCGTGATGGGTTTGTTCTGAGTGAGGGTTCTGCCATCGTTGTTTTGGAAAGTTTGGAACATGCTTTGAAGAGAAATGCTCCTAATATCTATGCAGAAGTTGTAGGATATGGTCTTTCTGGTGATGGTTATCATATAACTTCTACTTCTCCTGATGGTCTGGGTGCCAAAAGAGCCATGGAGTTTGCACTTAGAGGTATCAATAGAAAGGATGTGGGATACGTCAATGCCCATGCTACAAGTACAAACTTGGGCGATCAAATTGAAAGTTTAGCTATTAAAGAAACATTCAAGGAGAATCCTTCTATTCTTGTGGGCTCAACGAAAGGTGCCACAGGTCATTTATTAGGTGCTGCTGGTTCTATGGAGAGTATATTCACAATTCTTGCATTGAATCAAGGTATTGTTCCACCAAATTTAAACTTAGATCATCCTTTAGAATTCGAAGGCGAAGAGAAAAATGATTTGAATTATATTGGTAAGGAAGCAGTTGTGACTGATTTGAAGTATGCTTTGACCAATAGTTTTGGGTTTGGTGGTGTTAATACTTCTTTGTGTTTTAAAAAATATGAACCCTGAGATTAACATCAAGACATGTAATTGTCTCTATATACATATAATTTACTAACGAGATTAACTATACAACCCATGATTAACTATACAACCCATGATTAACTATACAACCCATGATTAACTATACAACCCATGATTAACGCTGTACTTCAATCCCATAAAAATTTATTTTATTTCATCTCCATATAATGAATATTTACATATATATACACATGATCGCCATCCCAGTTTTTATGTACAAGCATCGTTCATTTTTGGGTCTCCTAATCATCAAAGACTACAGACCACTAATTAGAAGCCGGTCTATCTTCACCAGTATTGATCTGACCACTCAAAGGCTGTATCTGTTCATACTTCTTTCTCAATTCCTGTTGGTATTCATGATCCCTTTGGTTAGCCAATAATTTTTTCTTCAAAGCCTTTTCAGCAATTCTCTTTTCGTCTTTGATTGGACCCTGTTGTAAAGCCTGTGGGGAGGTTGATTGACAGTTAGTAAAATGTAAAATGGAAAGTGATATGAAAGGTTCTAATGGTTCAAACTTACAGCTCTTTCTTCATCTTGGACTTTGTGAACCCAGATAACTGTCACTGTACTGGCTACTATGGTGGTGAATAATGTGATTTTGCTAGCTGTGGACATAATGGATCGTTGATTTGAAGATTCTGGGTATCTTGGTATATATATTATATATTGTTTAATGCTAAGTATGATAAAATGTACTACAAGTTTATTGATTTTTAACACGCGCCCTTCATGATTGTCCAAACTAGCTAAGAGCTAAGAGCATGATTATATAATCTGATCTTCAATCACGTGCAGTGGAGATCAAGTAGAAAGTTTAGTTTTAGACACACTGCATATCTCGGTAGACGCACTCCTTCACGTGTGTCCCAAATTCCAATGCTGCAGCAGAGGTTTCCAAAGTTACGCGGTGGTTAAGTGAAGTTCAACATGGACACACACATGGGCACATGGTCATTGGCCACAAGGTCTGTCCAACTTTAACTTCAATTCAAACACTTTAGCAACTAGTTCTGGAGAACCATACAAGTGCACCATTTGTTTCAACTTTGATAAACTTGAGGCAGGACTAGAAAAATATCCATTTCCAGGTTATTTGTTTTTATACCTACACATCTTCCATATTTTGAATTCAACGGTATTGGATCGAGGCAGCGCTCTCATAACAAAGGCTAACCATCCGTTTCTAGCCATATCCTAGCTAAATTAGTCCACTCAGACCAAACAGCTTAATTTTAGACACTCTGAGATGCAGGTAAGTTAGTTCTAGAGCCCATTATATGACCCTTCTTTCTCTTAAGTTTACTTAAATCAAAGGGAGTTTAAGATCAGTGAACATAACTAACAATTTCCAACAGAGCCATGATTCAATCCAACTTGAGAAGGATTCAAGCCACCCCATTGTTATCCCAGGAGCACAAGTACATGACACGACCAATAGCAACAACAAAGGAACCAGTGCGATTCACATAGACTCGACCTCTGAAATCACAGCTGTTTCTACAAGCGAAGGCTCAAACACATTTGCCCCTGAATCTTTCCAAACGGCAAGATCCTTCAAAACCTCCCCAAATGAGTATCCATTTTCAACTTCACAGTCATCTATATCCAACAACCATGGCCAGTTCATGAATACCTTTGGTAGTTTGAAGAATTCGATCACCAGTACTTCTCCAACGGCAAATTTCTCACCTCGATTTGAAGGCCCTTTGATAGGATCGATTTCAAGCCATAGAAACACCACAAGTGAAAGAAATAATGGGACCATGACCAACACATTTTCAGTCCATCAACAACAGCAAGATGCTGCTGCCAGAAGAAACTTGATCAACTCTAAATTTAACCCTTCTTCTTTCCAGATACCTTCATACCAACAGTTACATCAACAAACCACACAATTCCAGCAGCAGCAACAAAAACAACAGCAGTTACACCTCTCTTCCGCCTCGTCTTCTTTCAAGGGATCATCCTCATTCTTCCCAAACCAACAACCTTCAGAATTCCAACAACCAAACAGCCTTACATCTTGCCATTTCCAATCCAATCTGACATCATATACACCATACCACAATGCACCTAGTGTTGTTTCTTCTTCGTACTCCTCCACCAGCAATTCGATTCCAACCCATTTCCACACACACGCTAAACAACATACATTTGAGCAACCAAAAGGAGGAACCATTGGAACCGTGGATTCAAGCACAGTGAAGATGGAAAGAGGCGGGTTTGACAATCTTCCTGAATATCGAAATGAGAATGGTTCTGGTTCTGACATGACAATTGGCGAAGTAGTAGACGCTGATAATGACACAAACATGTCCGACCCTTGTGCTGCTGGTTTTGAAAATAAGAAGACAACAGGATCGCTCTTGACTTCTTCGCTGGCAAGTATCACAACCGACGAACAACATCCTAACGATAAAGAAACTGTGGATGATGCTTCCATGGAACTGGAAATGGACAAGACGGAAACAGCAATTAACAGTCTTGACATCGTCAATCATCCAACTGAGGATCTTCTCATAATGTTAGCTGCTTTACTACAGAAAATCATAGAGGCCAATGATAACCTTCATCCAAACCATTACACCAATGCCCAACAGCAAGACGAAGGAGCAGAAGAATCCAGAGAAGGCGAAGAACGCCACCATAACAGCTACCCGGAAAACAAATTCATTGCTAATGTTCTTGCGTTCCACGGTAGGAATGTTCCAGCCATTTCCATCCAAGCCTATCTTTCTCGTATTTTGAAGTATTGTCCAGTCACCAACGAGGTGTTTCTTACTTTGTTGGTTTATTTCGATCGGATAGCCAAGAGAGCCAATGCTGGGGATTTCAACTCCACTCCTGTGAAATCAGAGGAAGAAGGCCATGTCAATGCTACACAGGAAGCAGATCAACAGCGACAAGAAGCGGAGAAGGAGAAGAAAGATCAACTGTTCGTGATGGATAGTTATAATATCCATCGGTTGATCATTGCTGGGATCACTGTTGCTTCGAAGTTCTTTAGTGATATCTTTTATAAGAATTCGAGATATGCTAAAGTTGGTGGGTTACCGTTAGAGGAATTGAATCATTTGGAGATCCAATTCTTATTGCTGACGGATTTCAAATTACTTATCCAAACCGAGGAATTACAAAGGTATGCTGATTTACTTTTGAAGTTTTGGGCAAGGGAACAGGATAAATCGAGTTAGTAGATCTAATTTGATGATATTATCCGTCTTTGTGTGCCTTTCTTTGTGCTTCTATTCCTCTCTTAATATTTCGCTTCTTCTTGTTACCCCCCCTTTTTTTTTCAAACTTGTTGTTGGATATTTTGTTCCTTTCTGTTGTCACTGTTATATTATTTGCCTGTTATATTGTTTTCTCTGTTTTATTGTTCTTGCCTGTTTTATTTTTTTGGCCTGTTCTATTGTTTTTCTGCTTCTGTTTTATTATTATTTTACTCTCTGATCTATGACTTTTACTGTTTATATAGATCAAGTACCTAATCAATATGGTTTCCAAGAGATCTGTTTATATATATATATATATGATGTACTTCTAATGAAAAGAATTTTTAATATATTATGTTTTAAACTAACACGTTATTCAATTAAATCTCCACACATGTATATATATTTTATAAATGTATACATACCCTCGGAAATTCCAAATGCGACTAGAGCACTCCACGTGATGAGTTTGTTATCATGTTACATATGAGACGGGCTTCTGTCTTCAGATAAGGCAATTTCCGGGGCTGATACCATTAAAGTTATATGTAATTGGACGGACCGGACACGCCCCGGTATAGCAGCAGCTCATACTCATAGCCTCATGGTCTCGACTGACTCTCGGCCATGTATGAGTCAAGTTTCTGTCTGATAATCTTTCATATATTAAATTTATTAAAAATATTCATATTAAAACTAATTAGACACGTGAAGAGAAAAGTTTCAAATGATAAAAGATTCAATATCTTAGCGCTTTAACTTTAATCAGTTCTCATTTGATTACCTCCCAACAGTCTAAAGCTTCAGTACTACACAACAACATGGATTTAGTAAACCACCTTACTGACAGATTATTATTTGCCGTTCCAAAGAGTATGTTAAAAGAGTTCCAAATCAAGATTCAAGATGTTCAAAGTACTGACCAACATATGTAAACAGAGGGTCGTCTTTATGAAAAGGCCATCCAATTATTGAAAGGTTCCGACGTTGAATTCCACCGTTCTTCTCGTTTGGATATTGCCATTTCTACCAACTTACCAGTTGCTTTAATTTTCCTTCCTGCTGCCGATATCCCAACTTTTGTTGGTGAAGGTCGTTGTGATCTTGGTATTACCGGTGTCGATCAAGTGGAAGAATCCGAAGTTGACGTTGAGTTGCCTATTGATTTGAAATTCGGTAAGTGTAAATTACAAGTCCAAGTACCAGTCAACGGACCATACAAAGAACCAAAACAGTTGATTGGTAAGACCATTGTATCCTCTTTCACAACTTTAACCAGAAAATATTTTGAAAAGCTAGAAGGTGTTGCTCCAGGCGAGCCACTAAAAACTAAGATCAAATACGTCGGTGGATCTGTTGAAGCTTCATGTGCCCTTGGTGTTGCTGATGCCATTGTCGATTTAGTTGAAAGTGGAGAGACTATGAGAGCTGCTGGTTTGATTGATATCGACACCGTCATTTCCACATCTGCATACTTGATTCAATCCAAGACTCCATCCCAGCCAGAATTAGTTGAAAAACTTAAGGCTAGAATCGAAGGTGTCCTTGCTGCCCAAAGATATGTTCTTTGTACTTACAATGCTCCAAGAGAAAACTTGACCAAGTTATTATCTATTACTCCAGGTAGACGTGGTCCAACTGTTTCTCCAATCGACGATGACGGCTGGGTTTCTGTTTCTTCTATGATCGAAAGAGCTTCTAAGGGTGATATCTTGGATCAATTGAAGGAATTCGGTGCTGCTGATATCATGGTTTCTGAAATCTCCAACTGTCGTGTCTAAGAAGCTCAAGTGCTACAGATCCACTATCACTCGAAAATAAAATAAACATATAAATATAAAAAATAGACCACCCGTACTTGTAGTTGAACGGTCCAATCCAATTTTAATCAGAAACCAATGGTAGAACAATGCATATAAATTGGAAAGATCAAGGTTACGCATAATTAATTTTTTAAATCAGATATAACCTTCTGATAAATTATACCAGGTGCTTGTGTGCTTGTGTGTGTCATATGAGACTCATCTTTTGTGTCAGGACCTCTGCAAGTTGAGTCAAAGCTTAACAGTGCGCGCTTTTTGATTCCGTTGTGCTGCCATGTCATGACACTCGGGATTCCAACTCCGTTAATGTCTATACAATTTTTTTTTTTTTTTAGTTTCTACAGCCTTACAGGCTACAATAAATATTAGGTGATCATCATGAATCATGAGCTCAATTATCGATGAGTTACAAATAAGGTAGAAAACTTTCATGAACGAAAAGTATTCTATGATTCTTTGTTAGACTTTTCAATTAATTAATTAATTTTTTTTTTAAAATCCCACTATATTATATATTATTTATTTTCACTCTAAGATATCGACATAAGTTTTGATCACCACGCACCTTAATACGTTAAAATATTCAGCTAGTGCTTTCATAGAATCATGATTTCACCTACAACAACACAGACGACATTCCTGGAAACATCCAAAACAGTAGTTGATGAAGCCACCACTGAGAGTTATTTCGAATTACACAACAGACATCAAATCATCGATGAAGAGCAAAAAGACCATATACCAAAGACAGTGACGGCAACATCATCCTCCTCCTCCTCCTCCTCCTCAGGCAAAGGTCTCTCTAGCAAGACGGACAAGGAGAAGGAGAAATCAGTACTCTCAGAACTCAACGAATATGAACATGAGTTAACTTTTGAAGATTCACGAAACTCAGGAGAGACTATTTATGCTCCTGAAGACAACGACAACCATGACGAGAATATCGAATATTTCCCTGAAGGTGGTTGGAAAGCTTACAGTGTTGTAATTGGGGCATTTTTCGGCTTGACTTCAACATTTGGGTTGCTTAATGTAGCTGGTGTGATTCAGACTTATATTTCTGAGAACCAACTGAGAGATGTTGAAGGATCTACGATTGCTTGGATTTTCTCCATTAATACGTTTATTACTTTCACCACATGTATTTTCTCAGGGACCTATTTCGATAGGAATGGAGCAACAAGGTTGATCATTGGTGGCGGTGTGTTTACTGTCACTGGATTGATGGCCAGTGCTAATTGTACGACTGTTTGGCAATTCATCTTGTCTTTTAGTATTGTTTGTGGTGTTGGGATGGGGCTTGGGGCTTCTCCTATGGTTGGGTCTGTTTCCCATTATTTCAATAAGAAAAGAGGTCTTATGAATAGTTTGGCTTCAACTGGTGGGTCTATTGGTGGGATTGTGTTTCCATTGATGCTCAGGAAATTGTATACAGAGGTTGGATTCGAATGGGCCATGAGAATATTCGCCTTTGTTCATTTGTTTTGTTATTGTGTCGCTGTTGTTTTAGTCCGTGAAAGATTACCTCGTGTCACTAACAAGGGAGGCTTGTCCAAAAGATTAAAGACCTACATCACATGTATCGACTTCAATGGGTTGAGAGACAAGAAGTTCTTCTTTTGTGTCCTTGGATGTGTCTTTGCAGAATGCTCTGCATTGTCCGTTGCCACTTATTTCGCTTCTTATGCCAGAGCACATGGGTTCTCTCTTTCAGGAGCCTATCTTTTGATCTCTTTAGGTCATGTTGGTGGGATTCCTGGCCGTTGGATCACCGGTTATTACAGTGATATTATTGGAAGGTTCAACGTTATGATTCTTACTGCGTTTATCTATGGGTTGTTATCTATGGTTATTCTCCTACCTTTTGCTGATTCACATAGCGTTGTTCTTTACATTTACACTGTTTTCTGGGGGTTCTCCACGGGATCTGTGTTTTCCTTACTGGCTGTTTGTTGCGGTCAGATCTCTAAGACAGAAGAATTCGGTAGAAGATACGGTACCATGTACTGTGTTGTTGCTTGTGGGACTTTGGTTTGGATTCCAATCTGTGGTGCTATTGTTGGCCAGGGAACTTTGACCGATTACAGAAACTATGTTATTTTCAGTTCCATAACTTCTTTGGTCAGCGGTGTTTGTTACATCATTTCAAAAGTCTTCTGTGTGGGTCCAAACCCATTTACCAAGTTCTAACTAGTGGCGAAAGTATCGACTATGTCAAAGTATTAGTTCTCTTAAATAAAAAAATGATTGTATCCTCTATTGTACCTATCTAAAAAAATATAATTTCAAAAAAAAACCACAAAAACTCCTAGATTCAATTAATCTATAAGCATTAACAAAACGTCGTACTGTATAAATAATCAGATATATGCTTTACCGAAGTCCTTAGCATCGTCTTGCATATCGACACCAGTGTAATCCAATTCGACACCAGTCTCAGAGCCCTGATACTCTTTACCATTTCTAGTAGTTTTCTTAGAGCCAATAAGACGAACAGCATTCTTACCAAACACGAAACCTGGATGGAAAACAACAAAGATCAAACACGTCAAAGCCATCATCAACGCGTCCAAAATCATAAAGTATGCTTCATGAGTGATCAAGTACCCATCCCAACCTTCAGCCAATTCAATCACTCTGTAGACACATCTGACAAACACAAACAAGACCCCAAGTGCAATGATGATAGGGAAAATTTTGAATAGACGGCCTTGTCTAATGTTCTTGAACTGCGGATCGAAACAATCTTGTTCTTCCATCTGATGATAATTGGATGGACTGAAGTATCTAATTTTATAAAGGAAATGAGCAAACAAGAACATGAAAACACTCATACTGAAAACCTGGAACGCCAACCCTGCAACCATAATATTGGTCCCGGAATCAGCAGATTGATAATTCAGAAGATTGATAGCAGCAATCCCACCCCCAGCAGCCTGAATGGCCAAACTGATGATATCACAGGTTATGAAGATGTAAGAATAACTCATAGGTTTCAAAAGAGCATATTGAGGACCAAAAACAACAATCAACTGACCCAAAAGAAAATAAATACCAGCCATGATAAAACAAGGTGCAATAGTTAAACTGACAATTTGATCAAGGAAGAAGTTCGAATCATCGACATTATGAGCTGACAAAGTTCTACCAACATACCCAGCCAATTCCAAACCACAACCACAGAAGTATGAAACACCAAACCACCAAGCACGATACCAGATACCTAACCCACTATGGATCAAAAGGAAAACAGCCATAACGATCGTCATAGCTAGATTTCCACCAAAGGAAGGATACATACCATACAAATTATCAGCCTCAACAAGAGAAGAAAGAGCAGATTGAGCAGCTATAGCATTGGAAGAAGCAGCAGCCAATTCTGAGGTAGCAGTGGCTGTGGCTGTGGCCATGAATTCTTGATTTACGAGAATCGACAATGTAAGGGCAAGTTTCTCTTCTAATCTTCCTAAACTGATGACTTCGGCTGAGATAGTGGCCGTTGAAAGAACAGCATCGATGGAACTTATTTGGTTTTGCACTGAAGTTATTTGTGGAAGAAGATTGGTTATTGTTGATGTCATTTTGCTTTTTCTTTTTTTTTTTTTTTTAAATTTATTGAGCTTCTACTATAATATCTGTTTAGTTGAATGAAAGCTTCGGCTAATGTAGTATGGAATCTATAGGACAATACCAATTAGTTGAACAAAATGATTCAAAACCGTTGAGATATTTAAAGAAACAACTGACGATCGTATCTAAAACCACGGCTGATCGACTAATTCATCAACAAACCAGCAGATTATCAAAGGAATCTCGCTCTAGTTATATAGATTGGATTTGTCATTTGAAATCTGTCAAACTGCACTTAAGTTTCTCTTGAGGGATATCTGTGACAATTATGAAACACACCTGGCAATGCTGCAGATGCTGCAGGCGCCCGGCTGAAAAAACGATGAATGAAAATTAAATCAGATCCGTAACCGCAAATTGTACATAATATAAATTACTAGGTAGTGTTCCCACCGATTAATTCCGAACCCCGAAGGTTATGAGCTTAATTTCGATCTCAATATATGTAGATTGAGACGTAGGTGGTTTTAAGACATAGACGTTGTGTTACGATGAGTATATTATATTGTATATTTCAGCTTATTTTTGTTTTAATTTCAGTACAACACACACACGTATAGTACCAGTACCAGAGTTGTCTATGCAAATTCCAGGCGCACTAATTTTACACCTTTTAATTAAGTTAATCTGGGGCCATGCGCCAACAATTGTATCGGCATAAAATTTAAATCTCCAGAGTCCAGGCTCCAGCTATTAAATGCTAAATATAACTATACCTAAGCACTGCTAAGTGGTAATTAGTGCTAATTAGTAAGTATTTGGTTGTAATTAGCTGTATATTAGTAAGTACTAATAAGTATGTATATTAGTAAGTACTAGTAAGTACTAAGTACTAGTGCTGTAGCCTGTAACCTGCTACTTGTAGAGGGCTGTGTTTTCCCCAACGTTTATTGTCTGTTTTGGTAATTTAAGAGTGAATAATAATCGGGAATAATGTAACTGTATGCAGCCACGTGTGAAGTTAAGAAGCAGCTAGAGGCTAAAGAGAGAAAACTGTTAGGTCTTGGCTTAGGTAGCTTACGTAACCAGGAAACACGTGACTAGACTGGACGAAAGAACCAGAACCCTCCTCGAGTTATTCTTCGACAAAACCATAACATGACAACTCAGTAGAGGAAGGCAGCAATAAAGAAGATAGATACTTAATAAATAACCCCGATTGAGTAGCAATTCCAAGACCATATAGTTGTCAACGTAGAATTACAATTACCTAATCACAAATCTATAAGACCAATACATACAAAAACACGCAGATTATAGATAACTAAGAAACAGGCCGAGACAAAATATCAACATTAAGACATAATCTCATGTGGAATGAACTACAACACGAATCTAATAATAGGAATCTGGATTCTGAAACCAAAAGAAGAGAGTATCATCTCATACACAAACAACGGCAAGTTTGGATTTCCGATAAATTTTTACTAAACCCGAAATAGATACTTGCCCTAATCGATCAAACATTGAGATAGCTAATTATTCTATTAAATACAATTAATTTAAACTGGTCCCTTTTTTTTATAACTCAGATTCAGAGTTTTTCCAGCACTGTTTTAAAGTTTTACTATGGCGTTTTCCACATGCATCTTTACAATACTTTGGTTGACCCCCAACAGTCGAAAGTTATAAACAATTAGTTGATAATTTGCCGAGAAAAATCGGGAGTGTTTGCAACCCCCAAAAAATGGATATTTAAAGAGAACAAAATCCGTTGTTCTTAAATGTTTGAAACCTTGAAGATTTTATTTATACCATTCGTAGCTCATAGAGATACAGATTATATTGTTCAATCTTTCTAATATAATGATCAGCGTAACTTAAAGCGGTAAGGTCAATATCCTTGATAGATCCAGTCCACTGTTAATTGATTCTTTGAATACTAACATATTAACCTAGATAACTAGCTGTATTGTTTTCCCGAATTCTACATCGTCACATAGATCAAAACTCTTATCAAATCCTTGGTCTATCGCTTCATAACATCTTGAGTTTTATGTACTGGTGCTACCAACAAGACTGCTAACAGGGCTGCTGTGTACTGGTGCTGCCAACAAGGCTGATGTGTACTGGTGCTGTTGATTGCTGCTAACAGGACTTCTGTGTATTGTTTCTACTAGTTGATGGTTTACTATACCTCTACCTTTAGCTTGTTTTCGTGAGTTACAGAAGGATCACTTCTGATTTTTAGGTGGGTTAATTTGATTTGTTTGGACAACGCTTGATCGCTTTAACTCGGGCTCTTGAGTTGATGTGTATATAATAAAATTGGAGTCAATAAGTGTCAATACTTGTGGTTTTGACGTTTTTATCCATCCAATTAGAAAGTCGTACAATTTAATCTCACCAATAAACACAAACCTATTCCTAGTTTACGAATTTCCTAATTGGGTCAAACGTAATAATATTGAGTGCAGACATTTTGCCTGAAATTTTGAATTTTGTCCACAAAGAAAATTCTGCCATTTTTAATCGGTCTATTACATATTTCCGCAACCTTAGAATGTTACGTGATCATGCATAATTTGGCCAATTAATTAGCTGCACAAAATCAATTAATTTGGTTGGGAAAAGTTTATTTTTGGATTTTCTGATTTTTGCGTGCGAGAACCAGAAACTTGCCGTTGTTTGTGTCAACTAGATCACAGAATTAATCACCAGCTTGGTTGCTTTAATTAAAAGATAAGACTCTATAATTAATATTAAATAAACTGATTCAACTTCATATCTCAAGACATGTCACAATTAAAAATCTCTGAAAGCGAACTCGGTAATAATTTCTTTAAAATAACAAATCCATTTTAAAAAAGATATATAGCTCTTAACATTTTGAAAACTCTCATATAAAAAGCATATATTTAAAGATCATCATCAACGTATTATATCTTAATATGAAAACAACATGAGGATTTGGAAAGTTTTTGAAGAACTCTAGACGTTACTTTGCAAAATGATATGTTAAGAGCTTCAGGCGCGCAACGAAAACGTTAGAAATTAGTGAATTTTGGCTGAAACTCCACCATCTGACGGGATATGCCGGGGTTTGTTGGTGCTTTCGAATCGTAATTAATAAACAAAAGAAAGAATTTGAACCACATCTTCTAAAATTAAAAGGATAATCGTAGTTGTTGAAAAACCTTCAGGGGTTAAAACGTATGAGGGGGGATATTGAAAATTCTTCTGTAAGAATATGATATAAAGATTTAAATAAGTCACAATATACCAGTACAATGTTCTTTATGATAAACCTTTGAGACTCAAAAGTGTTTTACTAAAAGGTGTACATGTATTTATAGGTTTGATCCCAGTGACATCATGGTGAATGATTAATCATTATTGTCAAAATACACAGGTGCCCGAATTCTTAGTCCTAACAGTAAATTTTCTAATCTATGTGTTAGTTGTTTATGTTAATTAACTGTTGTAGTTTCATTACATCCAAACATCAGCTGTAACAGTATAATCTGTTCTCACGTGACCTTGTTTATTTGATACAACAACAAAAACAAGTATAACAAGACTTTGTAACTTATATTATCTGTATACTTAAAGAATATAGATTAGTTATAAACTATGAATCTAAAAACCGAATTTGATCATGATACATTTTGAGGTCGAAAAAATCGATATAAAACCGACGTAATTGACGTGTGAAAGATCGATTTAAGATAGGAGAGAAACAAACTGACAAGGTATCAAACAAGATCGAGCGAATATATCACCGAATTATTGGATATGGAAGGATTTGATACCTGAGCCATCAAAGTACTCTTTAACAGGAGTACCTGAACAACTTGAGCAACAAAAACGGAAAACAGAAAACAGAAAACCCACAATGGGCTCTACCTTCACCTTTAATATGGATTCACCAAATGAGATGAATCATTCATTGAATATAGTAACTTGATATAGGAAGTAGTATTTCACAAACCACCGTCCTGCGATAGGGGGCAATAGTAAGGTAACTAACTTCTAGGAAGATCGGCATTAATCGATGTGTCGAAAGAGGTTGCGAGATCAATCGAGATTAAAGCAATGGGATATCCATTCTTCTCTTAGGAATGATTGCACGGTGGGAACCAACGTAAATGGTGAGAGTAACAGATAAAGTGATTAGGAAGTTGATGAAACCTGGTGACAGTTGAACGACTTGCATTGTTTAGGATATTGAATATTGAATTTGGATGAATAGTTTCCTTAAATATTATTGAGGGATTTTATTCTCCAAGATGATTGGAATAGCTATGATATCTTATATGTGATTGGAAAGAACCTTCTGTTCTTGTTAATGTAACCAGTGACTAGTGCTTGGATCATTAATTGACAACTTGTTCAAATTGAAGGGCATAAACCATTTATATACCTCTTCCAATGACCATTTAGAACCCATAGCTCAATTATTGGGGAGAAATTGTCATGTTAGAAAAAATGATCTCTCATGCAACCTTTCAACTCAATTAGATATATTTTGCTAGATATTTGACCTACATATAGCATCACTAATACATACCACTGCATTATTAAACGTATTAATTACTCACATAATATATTGGGGTCCGGTTCTTTGGACTATAAGTTTAAAGTTTCCTCTCTGGCAATTCACGCATAGAAGGAACAAGAAAAAAAAGATCAGATTCACTAGAGTATTTTATATAAATTTCTATTAGCTGGTGGAAAGGAGATTTATAACCAAATTTGTCACGTATTTATAGCTTGCGTGAGTCTGGTAATTCGATTCAATTAATTTAATTCGAAACTAGTATCTTTTTTTTGACAGCAAATATTGTTCCTTGTAATACTTATAACATCAATATGAATAGAATTCTGGTATATTGACAAATGATTGTCAGCTTGTAGCCATACAGAATACATCAAACTTTAGTCAGGCACCATTAATAATTAGAAGCAGCTATACAGATTATACTTTGTATCATCCCACCTAGTTTTGAGAAACCATGAGATTTACCTCGGCTATTCCTACCGAACCAGTTGAACCCTCCATTATATTTTATATATAATATATATATATAGCTAGTTGAATTGCCAGTTATGTTATATAGCAATTTTCAATGCTTCTTTATGTGAAATAGATCACACATGCGTTCCCTTCCACACACAAAACAATATAAACACATGCAGAACATTTAAACGCAATCCCAGACAGATAATCTATAAACCATGGTTAATTATGCATGTATTTAATTTGTATCGAGTTTTATATATATAATTGATATATTATCTCTTTATTTAAGTGCATCATGGCTTTTTGTGGTCTACATTAATAATCAGCTTGCGATAGTTTTAAACACTATATATATACATTATCTTATGAGCTGTACAACTAGGTTCTGGAAGTGGTGGTTAAATTCACCAATAATAAAATAAATGCTTAAGGTCACGGACTCACTAGTTTAGTTCCGCGCAATTTTGTGATTCTAAATTCTAAGGTTTCAACAATTTCAGGATATATTTCAGGAACCAATTAAATATATATGCATCGCGATGCGCGGGAGGGTTGCGGTTGATTTAATAATTTCGGTAACTCCCGGCCAGTTAATGCTTGTGATTTTTGTATTCTTTGCATATAATATTAACCTTATGTCGGCCCGCCCGGGCCGGATTCTTTCTCTGAACATAAAAAACAATACTTATATACATATACGTTCCCCAAGAAAAAAAAAACGTGATATCGAATTGTTCAACGTATAAATTAATTTCAACACAAGATTCCACAAACCTAAATCCACTAGATTAAACATATAGAGACCAGCTCTAAAAAATTCTATACTATAAACAAATATTACTATAATATGACGATGAATTCATGGTTATAACAGTCACAGGCCCAGCCTGTTTGTGAATTGCGACAAACCAATTAAACAAACTAATCAATTGTTGACAGAGTTTGTAAGAAATGAAGAAATAGTGGTTGGAGTGCTAGAAAATTGCACTTCACCGGATGTCAACAAATTATCACTAGCTGAGTTCACTGGAGAGTTATCTGGACTCTTGTAGAAACAATATGTTTCTAAAAGCTCTTGGTATGATTTAGAATTAATGGAAGGCTTTACTCTCTGTTTTGAATCATGTGGATGGGATGAAAAAGAAAATGAATCCAGGGACTTCTTTGTTGTGTAGTTATTAGATCTCGAAACTGATGTTGTGGTTGTAGTTGGTGTTGTCTCCCTGTAAGAATCAAAAGTCACATTGGAAAAACTCAATTGACTGACGTCATCGTTATCTTTTGGAAGACCAGCAGCTTTTAAAGAAAATGGAGTTTCAGGGGACTTCAAAGTTGACTGATAGTTGTTGAAATAGTCATTGATTTCATCAAACCCAATGTTACCAGAATTAACTGTATCTGATCTGAAAGAATTGGAAATTCTACTTTCATCAAAGTAGTCATTGATTGTCAGAGTGGCACCTGGTCTATGGAAAGTCTTGAATGTCTGCTTAGACAAAAGAATCTCATAATTCTTGTTCATGTTATTATCCCAAATTTCCTCTCGATCATAGTTGAACCGTATGGCAAATTGGAAACGAATATCGACCTTGTTTTGAATAAGATATTTCAGACTGTTCAAATCAATATTAAACTTGAATCTGTCGTAACCAGATCTCTTCAATATCCTTGGGATGGAATCATTATTGAAGAAGCCTTCGATCTCTATGATGGTCTTCCAATCATCTAGCGTGTATCTTAGATGGATTCTCTTCTCATAAGACATGTTCTTCACAGCAACAAAGCCAACTAACTGCGATGAATTTTCATCGTCAATCAGAAGTTTCTCGAGGAAAAGCTTGGCTTTCTTGTTGAACTGGTCACTATACTTGATCTTGTCAAAGTTTATAGGCTTGAAACTCCAACTGACCTCTAAATCCTCAGAGTCATCTTCAGAGTCATCAGACAATTGGAAATCTTCATCCAAACTATCATAATCATCATCTTCTTCATGATCAGCTCCAAAGTTACCAGTATGACGATTGATCATTCTCTTAAACCCTAGATCAAAACTGGCCTTGGAGGAACCACCTTGTCTTGGTCTGAAAAGAGGAGATGCGTTAGCACTAACAGCGGCTGGTTTATCTCTTTCATTGAAATATCTGACATCAACATTCTGGCCAAAATGAACAGACTTATTATATCCTGAAGGAGTAGCAGGCATAGACTTGGATTTTGACTTTGAATCAACTAAACTGTTAAGCTTCAAAGATGACTTTACAAGTTCTCCTGATTTCTTACGTATTAGTTTTGGCTTCTCAACAACTTCTTGGCTTGATGCTGCACATGCAGGTAGAGAGTTTCTCTTCTTGAGGAAGGATAATGAAAATACTTCTCCTTGTGAGCCATCTAGCACGATATTTGAACGCCTTCTCTTATGAACCAAATTGGTTTCCGCTTGTACGGACTTGGGACACGTACCATCAGAGATAGAGTTAGGCGTATTTGGCAAGGACAGTACAGAAGCTGTTGGGCTTATGTTCTCATCTCCATGACCAAGGGTTCTCTGATATGGTTGTTGGGTTAGTGCAGTGGAGTGTAATTTGTCATTGTTATGTGGTTGTGAGGATTGATAATGCTCTGATAGGACCGTTCTGTGTGATAATAGTGTTGTTGTTGGCCCATGTGGTGTAGAGGAAGGACTGACAAAAACCATTCTTAAAATATGGGTATCTGCTGGTTGAATAAATTTCTATTGAACTTCTGTGTATAATCTAGTCCGATAGTGCAGCAGTCAATGGCCATTCAAGTTCATTCGTACCACTGTGGTTTTGTTTGATGGCTGAAAGTGTTCAATGATACCAATTCACGTTCCTTGAATACTAGATGGTAGAGGGACCTTCAGCTTTTTGACACAAAATAGTAGCAGCGGGCAAAAAAAAACAGAAACAGAAAATCAAGGAAATAGGAAATAGCAAGCTTTGAAAACAGCCCGTGGAAACAACAAGATGGGGACAGCAGGGGATTAATATTTCCTTATAGGCTGCCTGTCTTTGATGAAGAAGTACCAGGAAGTAATATACAGAAGTTTAATACCCAAAGTTCTTGATGTATTAATTTGTGATGGTTCCAGGTTTCAGAAATTTGATCCTCGATTTCTTTGTTGAGTAGAAATATGCGCAATAATAATAATAATAGCAAAATAATTAAGTGCAAAAGGCCTAACCGAGGGAAAGAAATGGTTCGTATATGCTAGTTATGGGTTGATTAAAGGAACTTAACGAAAAGACTTGGTCATACAGTAGGTTGAGAGTGTGTGTTTGTGTGATATTAATTATCGATTAAAGGAACAAAGGATCCATGCTTTACTTATATATATGTCAAAAGACCTCCTTGATCGGTTCTGATAAAATAATTTAATTTATGATATCATTAGCCGTACTCAAGTTGTCTCTAATATTATTTATTTGCAGTTATTTGATCTTCCCTGTTGTTGGCAACCAACTGGTACAGAGCCCAGGCAAATACAGGCTCAAAGTACGAACTCCCCCCCTCCCAGTGTACGGCTTTTTCTCCAAACAGAAAAATGCTCAGCACTAGGCCGCTTTCCACACAAGGAATCTCTCTGTCCGGAGCAATACCATAAAACATCCGATGGGGGCAGTGCCCAGCCTAAGATGTTCTCTAGATGGCGCTGAACCGACTACACACACCTGGAAAGAGTTGCTTCTTGCTAGTGGGTCATGAGGTGAATCAAAATTTTAAACCGGTTAAAACAAAAATCAGTTTAAACTTTATAATAAATCTTTCTATAGTCATAGAAATATAATTAGTTAAACTGGAAATAACCAGCATTTAGTTAATCGGTGTTTGAGTTTTCAATTTCCGAAGCTAACCCCAACTATGACTACTGGATCAAACGGATTTTACTTTGTTAATATGAACTGCAATTGATTTGAAAAGGTGTTGTGAGTACTCCTAGAGCTTGTTTATTTAAATACCATGGTATCTTTCCTAATAAATTTGTTAGGTTTTATGTTGTTATTATTAATATTAATTTGTAGGGATTCGAATTCACTAATATTTTCATTTCTGGGGTGCACCTCCCCCACAAGTTTTACAGCTAACCGCCTAGGAATTATACAGTTATACTTTAAATAATCTTAAGTTGGTTCATAATATCAGGTTAATTGCACAAATATACAGCAGCTAGTTAAAAAGTGGCACAAAAACAAGTAATTTTTATATGGTGTGATGCTAGGCTAGGTCCTGGGCTGCAGTAGCTAGTTAAAAGTTGCCAGTCTATAAGTGCCAGGCCGCTAGATAGTAGCTACTAGCTAGCCATCTCAAGCTATTCTGAACCAACAGTACTGATGTTCAGATCCCAATTAATTACGGGTTTTGTTCTGTTCTAGGTCCTGACTTGACTGCAATGTACCTTAACTTGAAACGTATAACGTGAAGTCACCGAAACCCGAAATTACTAATATATCACGTCAAAACAATAATAGTTCTTAGTTAACAAATAAATATTATTGTAGTAATATTATCGCCTACTAATATTTATATATGTACAATAGATCGCTGTATAATATCAATTGGCGGTAAGTCAAAATTCTATGGATCCGTTCGATTGAACTGTAAAGTTACGAACACTAGGCTGGTATACGACTTTACTAGTTTTTAAATGATAAATCCCAAGCTGATGCCGTTTTATCCAGTAGTAGGAAGCAGCAGTCCACCAGTGCATGATATTGTGCATATAATTGTGGACCCTTACTAGTACTGATCCTTAACTGCTTCCTGACGATCCTATTAAATATCAAAACATTGTTTGGAAATATTGAATCCTACGTATAATAATAATATTATTATTCTTGGTTCTTTAATATTTGAGAGTACAACGATTATATTATTATTTAAGGGTCTATATCATTTATTATCGTTCGAATTATCGTATCGATTTTCAACGTGTATACATTCGATGATGGCCCGGCTTACAGATCGTTATACATAATACGACATGGATCCAATAGATAGAGAATCAAAACAAAACAATTAAAAAAATACTAAATTTCCACAATATAATAGCTAACAGATCCTGGAACGTACCAATCTGTACACCTTAAGATCGTTACAAACAACTATAAGATCCTGGATTCAAATTGGACACCAATCAACCATTGTGGTAAACTAAAAATAGATAGCTCTCGGCATCGACGGCATTCTTATGGTCATATCCTGCATTTATACCGTTTCTATGGAGGATCTAAACATCAACCCCTTTCTCTATATCAACGTTATCAAGTAATAATCTTCGACTTAACCAAAGACTCCGGATTCGTCTCCCCGGCAATAAAATCATTGATATAAAGCACGCCTTTCCTATCGACAATAAACAAACGATACCCATTCTCATCCCACGCCAAACTGGCACTTTCTCTAATTGAGAAGCAATTGGAAACCTGATCAATGACGAACAGCTTCTTATTGCTGATATTATCGAAACCAGCCGAGCTTATCTTGTTCATAGTGATGAGGTAAACAACTCCATTCTTATCCACAACAGCGATAGAATCATCCCGAGGCGAGATGGCACATTGATGTAAATTCGAACCCAATTCGTTCAACTTGAGAATAAGTTTTGGGTGTGCCACCGTTTGAAGACCATTGATTGCTGATATGTTATTGTCTACTATGATCGAAGGCGAATTGAATCCTACCGAGGTCACTATCATGTATCGATTATCAGGAAACAGTTGGAGATCCGTTATACCCTCGCTCTCTAAGGACGTGTCTATTGACTTGATGGATTTCATGACCAGTTTAGGATTAAACGGGTCTTTGATTGATATTATCAAGAAACGGGATTCGATCGCCGTGGAACATGTTAGATATTTGGAGTCCTTGGAGAAGGATATCCTGTTGATTGGATCTTTGTAAGGGAATGTTATTGTGATTGGATCGACTTTGAGTATTTCGTCTAAGTGATGATGAGGGTCGTCTGATTCTGATGATAAGGTCAACTTGTGTAAGACAATCAAAGTCTGTTCAGAACTGTTGATTCGGTCTTTGCCAGTGATACCATAGGCAATTATCCTTGAATCTTGAGAAATGGAAACACACCGAATAGGGAAAGAGCTGAAATAGACATAGACAGGTTTACCTAGTTCTTTCATGGAATAAATCAATAAAATCCCCTTCGTCCCACTAATGATCAAAAATTTATCTGTGATCTTACAATAAAGAAATTCCCAATGTGCGAATCGTTTTTCAATGTCAACCAAGTCGTAGAATTGCGTCAATTTGGAAAAATCCTTAGTCAGAGTATTGATATCTGGGCCAATTTCACCATGATTATTCCCACAGAACAACAGTTTTGGTTTATGAATAGAGTTTGTCTCATACACTTTGAACAAAGTCGGCGTCAATAGTGCGAAATATTTACAGTTTGGAGAGATGGAATTATTTATGAAGTTTCTAGTTTTGTTGAAATGAAGAAATCTAGTGGAAGAGGTGTGGAATTGGAATTGTTTCTTAAGTCTTGGGAAATTCCGTACGAATAGTCTTTCTTTGTTGGCTTCTTTTGTTGAGTTTGTGGATTGTAATGACGAATAGTGATAGTTAATCCTTGCTGCGGGGATTTGATTCGCTGTAAATTCAGTTGTCGAGGCATTCGATGCTTTATCCAGCTTGATTCCATTGGATTCCACTAAAAAGATGGGGCTGTCCTCTATTTTGTTATTCGAAGAGTCAGATAATGTCAATGTTGAAGCTTCTGGGTCTTCTGATTGATCTGCCTGGATGTTATTGGCAACTTTGTAGAACAGGGAGAGAAGATTTTGGTTTGCACTGTGACTGTTATGCCGAAGAGAAGACAGAGCATCACTATGTTGTAGGTTTGATATTCCTGAACTAATGGAACTTATAATATCCTCTTGTTTCTTCGTGTTCTGAAACTCAATAGATACCAAAGATTGAGTGTTTGACTCTGTTTGATTTGACTTATGTGGCACAGGGGAATTTGTAACTTCCAAGCTATCCAAAAGCCCAGACAATCTTCTGAGTTCATGAACTGGATGAAACTTGAAATCAATTGGACTTAATAAACAGATGGGACATTCGGTAAAATCCATATCTTTCATGTGTCCAATCAGCGACTCCGAAACAACACAACCACACACCGAAAGCATGGCGGCATCTTTCGTAAAATCTTTGATGATGGTACCATTTTGATTAATTTTTATTGGAAGTGTTAAGATATCCTTGATTTTGGTAGACACATCCACTCCCAGCTCGATTGGCATATCTTATCTGAGATGTTGGAGAAACGGTTTCACAGTTTAACTATATTGAGTGTGTGTGTGTGTGTGTGTGTGTGTGTGTGTGTGTGTGCACTTTAAACTGGGCTTTGAGAAACTTAAGCCTAAAGATCGGGTAAATAAGCTTAGATCTTGAAAATCCAAATCATGAACTATGTAGCTACTACTATGACGAATTAAATATGGGTTTGAACGTTATCTTTTGATGATCATGTCAGCCTTTTTTCAACGATTTTACCTACTTTTTGAATCACGTGAACAGCCCGAGTAATACAGTGTCACGTGCGCGCGAGTTTGAAAACAACTTTTCATTTCTCATTTGAATGAAGTTTGACTTACTCTATGTTTTCCTTCCTGATCTAATCATGATATCAGGTACAAGTGTATCACAGTTTGATACTCAAACAGTTAAATCAGGTTTCAATTTCTTACTGTACTAAAATTTATTCTATTATGCTCGATTAATTTCAATATTAATTCCAGCCATCGTTACTTCTAACCTTTCCTTATCAAGCCATTCGATTTATGTACAATGACATTCAACATCACAATCCAGATCCCAAATAACATTGGTTATGAGTTTTAAGTTAATTAGTTAGCTGTTCTTATTCATTCCATATAGTATAATTCTGGTTTCCATGCATGTTACTACATCTGAAAACCTGGGGTAAAAAAAAATATCAAAGCAAACAAATGACATACTCCAAACAAAATTCCACTAATTAATACATCAACTTAATTCAAGAAAAAAATTTCATCACTAATTTCAGTACTCACAAGTATATTGCTATGACCTATCTTACACGACATCAACTTGGTGAAATGGGAAAATCAAATATAATAAGAATGTTTCCCACATATACTTTCTTCATCTCTCGTCTCACTCAACTCATACAAACATACTCCTGAGAAACACAATATGATTCCATTCCACATCATCGATATATCTTCATCATGCGTTGGCCATATATCCTCTCATTATTGTTTTTATTAGGAGCTGGTTTATTCGGCTTCTTCAACATTCTTAATGGTGCTTCCACTGGTACTCTCTTGGGTAGATGGTATTGGTTTGAAGCTGATACCTCTGGTATTCCAGGTGCTCATGAGCGTACTAGATGGACCAATTACAATTCTTGTGGTGTTGAAAACAATCATAATTATGATTGTACTTCTTCAAGTCCTGGATATCCTCTTTCTCCTGCTAGAAATTTTGATACTCTTGATAACATCCCAGGGGGGTTTCATGCAAGCAAAGGGTCTGTTTATTATTTGACTAAAGTTGGTTGGGCCTTCTTATTGATTTCTTTGATTTTCATCGTCATTGCTATTGTTCCAAACTTACTTGCCCTCTGTCTCCCATCTGTTGGTGCTCTTGCCACTAGTGCTACTATCATCGTGCCAATCGCTCTGTTGTTTTCTCTTGTTGCTGCTTCCTTGTTGACTGCAGGTTATTGTAAGGGCCGTGACCACTTCAGAGATGCTGGTAGAAGTGCCTCTTTGAACACCACTCAGTTTGCTTTCCTATGGACTACTCCGGTCTTGTTGATCTTATCCACAGCTTTCAGTAGTCTTGGTTGTTTTGGGTTTCTCAAAACTAGGAAGCAGGAAAGATACTCTGAGCATTATGGCGGCGATGAAAGTTCCCATGAAACTTACGGTAACAATTACGTTCATGAAAAAGCTGAAGAAGAACCAGCAACTCGTCGGGGGTTGTTTGGTAGAAAGAAATCCACTAATCCTGGCTATGCTTTGGATACCGAAGCTAATCCAAACGGTTTAGCT
Source organism: Waltiozyma chaumierensis (assembly GCA_030566875.1). Classification (NCBI taxonomy): domain Eukaryota; kingdom Fungi; phylum Ascomycota; class Saccharomycetes; order Phaffomycetales; family Wickerhamomycetaceae; genus Waltiozyma; species Waltiozyma chaumierensis. The sequence continues at coordinate 3,474 of JAKUBK010000064.1, read as the reverse complement.
GCGCAAACAGGTACAAACGTTCAAAACGGCCTTGTTCTTGGTACTAACACTGTTGCTCCTGCTGCTATTGGTGCTACTTCTGATTACTCCAAGGCCCCTGCTAAAGAAAATGCTGGTACCAACAAGGCTATTGTTGCTGCTTCTACTGATTCTACTGCTCCTTATCCTTCTGATACTTTGAACACCGCAGCTCCATACCCGAATGATGATTCTTCTTTTTCTAAGGGCATTCCTTCCAAAGGTAAGTAAATAGTGATTAAATTATTGGATAATATAACATTGTGTTTTTTTTTTTTTTTCTTCTTCTGCTCATTTACTAACAGTTCTTCCTTTCAGATAACACTGCTACGACCAAGTCGACTTCTGCTGCTGCGGTGGCAGCGGCTGATATTGATACTAATTATGTTGATGAACCAGATTTGAAGCAAAATGATCAGTCAAATTCTTTGGATCCAGAATATAATCAGTCTTCTAAATCCAACATGTATGTGGACGACTCTGTAATTGTCGATAAAGAGACAAGTCCAACTCAAGACCCAAACTATTCTGAATCTGAACCAACTCGTCGTGAGTCTCAAGGATCAAAGGGGTTCTGGCAATCTGCTGTTAATGCTTTAGGTCTTGGTGGTGGTGATGATGATGATGGAGACACTGCCAGTGCAAGCTCTACTGCTGCTGATGCTACCAAGTCTACCGCTAGTGGTGTTCAAGACTCCACTCGTACTGCTGGTACTTCAGTTGCCGCTGGTACAGCTGGAATCGTTGGTATTGCTGGTGCTACTGCAGCCATTTCATCCCCTGGTAAGTCTTCCACGAGTAAGGATTCATATGTGACTGAAAAGGATTTTAGAAATACCGACTCTGGTAATGATCATGGATATGGTGCCACTAAGGCCGGTGCCAATGCTAATATGTTCAACAAGGATAAGACTAAGTATGAGAATAAGAGCACCGTTTTACCAGTTGGTGGACAAAACAAGTACATGAACAAAGATACATATGGCAATCAAAACTTTGGTTATGAAACTGGTGTCCCTGACAATTCTTCTGCTATCGCTGCTCAAGTTGCTTGTGGGGCTCGTTTTGAAACTGTTCCTGTTACGAAAGGTCCTGCTTCTTCCGTCAAAGATACTTACAAGGACATTGATTCCGGTTTCTATGACAAACATGACACTACCACCACTCAAGGATATGAACCTACTGATTACTATGTTGAAAAGACCAGGGATGACTTTGGTATGCACAAGAAGGATGGAATGAAGGGTTCGTCTGGTATTTCTAACAGTCCTTCACATACGACAGATACTGATATTGCCACCGATAAGAAGTCCTCTGTTAGTGGTACTGGTGCTGGTGTTGGTACTGATACTTATTACAAGGCCTATGATTTTAAGCCTGACATGAGCAAGGATTCCTCAACTTATGTCAAGCCATCTTCTACCTCAGGTTTGGGTTCTTCTAAAATGGATACTGCTGCGGTTACATCATCTTCTTCTTCTGCAACATCAAAGACAGGTAGAGATCTTGACTCACTAGCTGCAGGTTCTGGAATTGATTCAGCTTCTTCAACTAGTCACACAATCGGTATGTCAAGCTTCTCTGGTCCTCAGTCCAAGTCATCTGCAGCTCAGAGAACCATCAACAAGGTTTCGTCAGGTGCTGAACAATCCTTGAACAAGGCTACTTCTGGTCAAATGGGCTCTTCTAAGAGTGGTGAGTACGTTGCTGGTTCAGGGTCTGAATTGCTAAAGACAACAAAGGATCATGCTTATGTTGCTGCAGGTGCTATCGGTGGAACAGAAACGTTTGGATCTACTGGTTCAAACATGGAATCAAGCCAACAAGGTTCATCTCAGCCACAACGTAAGGTTTCCGATACCACACCTGCACAAGACAAGCACACTACTTCATCTGATTATAATTATGAAGCCTACTCCAAGCCATCTGCTGGTAAGTATGATGCTGACATTTCTGCTTACAATAATTCCAAGGTTTCCAATCAAGGTAAACGGTCCAACATCGACGCGTATGGTTCTTCATTTTCCAGTAATACGGGAAGAGTTTTATCTGATGAAGAACATTTCGCTATGAAGAAGCACTCTGCTGATGTTGGATATGTTGGTAAATCCAAGACTGGTTCTAGAACCAGCTCTATTCAACCAGTTGTTGACTTGAAGAGAAACAAAAACCCAAACGATGAAGAGTTAAGCCTTACTTCTGATTTCAAGTCCAAGTCTATGACTGCAGATGAATTTGATAAATCCAAATCCAGCACTATCAATTACACCACTGGTTCATCTGATTACGCTTCCTCTTTTCAAAACAACATGAAGTCTTTTGATTCTTTAAACACGACTAAGGATTATTCTAACCCAAGATTCGATACTGAAGGCGAAGGATCAAAAACATTTTCTTATAGAAGACGTTCATCTGTTGGTACTCCAATCAGACCAAATATCGATTTGAGTAGAAACAGAAACCCAATCACTGAAGGCTTGTCAGGAACAACCAAGTTGACTAATTCTCAAGGTATTAATGTCCAACCTGGTTCCATGGTTGGTGATAATTTTCACTTCAAGAGTGTTGATAAAACTCATAAGATTGACAGTTCTGATTTTGAGGCTGATATTCCTGGCTCCTTTGAAAATTCCCCTTCTTACTATACCACGTCTGGTACTATTGGTTCTAGTAAGGATACTCAGCCAAGAACTATGATTGATTCTCAAGACTCTATGGATGACGATGAGCATTCAAAGGGACTTGTTGAATCCGTTTTCGATGCTGTTAAGGCTCCTTTCAGTTAAACTTATGCTTGTTATTAGTTGCTATTCCAATTCTTTGGTCAAGTGCCATTTCCTTTTACAGGGTCTGATCTTTATTTTGGTTTTTCTTTTCTTTTTATTTTTTTTAAGTTTCTGTTAATTGTAATATTTTGTTTGCAATTAATCGTGTTTTTGTACTAATAGTTTGTTTGTTTGTTAATTGGTTTAACTTTTTGATATATTAATGATCGATAATATGGTACGTCCCGGCCTTCAATTTTGTGCTTTTCAATTCGTTTTATTTAATCAATATATTTATATATATTCGAACATGTTTCTTCGTTTTAATTAATAGTGTAATCTATCAATTGATATGAATTCACCTACTTTCAACGATGAATATCCTGTGCATATTGTTATATTTGTCTCCATATATATGAATATTTTTATATTTCTAACGTCCTAAAATATAATAGTAATAATATTATCTAATATTCTACACAGATCATGACCAAACCCTTTTAAACTTAAAGTAGAATCTAGAATCTGTATATATGATTAGAGATATCATACATGTAATTCTCATACTGCAGTAGAATTCAAAACATAAACGAACACATTCTCCTCTTTGTAAACAACCTGGAAAGAGTCCTGATCATCATTATCCCCTAAGGTATTCTTCTTGAGATTAGTACCATCATTTGAGGATGGT